>JAQQZR010000037.1:13654927-13686711 GCA_030068235.1 Notoglanidium macrostoma | reverse complement strand
TAGATAGATAGATAGATAGATAGATAGATAGATAGATAGATAGATAGATAGATACATAGATAGATAGATAGATAGATCATACATATGTACCAGCAAATGATGTCTCATTAAATACACGCTATACTGCTAGTTTGATATTGATAATGGTAGAGGATACCTTAAGACAGTGATTGAGTGTGTACTGCTGATTCAGTTTTGTAGATAGCAATAAATAAAGACCTTATGCACCTCAGGCCATAAGCAGAGCTCCAGCACCACAGTATTTCTATGAAGATTCAGAGTGGAGAATAACAAGGTGTATTTATACACAAAGGTATAAAAATGTCTTCCAAATTCATCTGTGTTAATACACAGATAAATTCTACATATAGAATATACCCATTTGTCTTTTTCTAATAAGGTGCCAAGTATTAGACTGCAATATAATAATTTGCATTTATCAGCAATGTAAATTACTAATTTGATGGCATCTGTTGAACTATTGGTGTAGTTATATGTATTACATAAATATAATCACAAATAGTGCTAATGAAACATAAAAATGCAGCCAGGATTTTTAGATAATGGCTGTCTTGTTTTAATTGTTCACATATTTTTCTTTTCCTGCGTGACATGGTCATTATTTGGTAGTCAACACTTATCGGCAATATCGCTTAGGATTAATGGGCTCACTTGGAGTGGTAAAAAAAATGTTGAAGTTGTCCCGATTATCAGTGCAGGAAAAAGAATAATGGTTATTTGTCATTGTTTTAGTCTGGCAGAATAAGTGATCTAACAAAACAACTTAGGCACACTATTAACTCCTCACTGCAAAACTATCTTTGTGGGCGGCAACATACATAGTTAGTTATGTATATAGCTGTCTTTTTCTTTAGTTTATATGCTCAGGTGATCTTTGTAATCTTTGGTCACAAACATTAACAATTTTATGTGCAGACAGGGATTTGGCTAATACTTTGTTTAAACTT
Organism: Notoglanidium macrostoma; assembly: GCA_030068235.1. Lineage (NCBI taxonomy): Eukaryota > Metazoa > Chordata > Actinopteri > Siluriformes > Auchenoglanididae > Notoglanidium > Notoglanidium macrostoma. The sequence goes on along the minus strand of JAQQZR010000037.1, from coordinate 13,685,743 downwards.
TGGTTAACTACTCTTAGTAAAAAAAAACACACACACACACACACACAGAGAGAGAGAGAGAGAGAGAGAAAGAGAGAGAGAGAGAGAGAGAGAGAGAGAGAGAGAGAGAACTAACAGAAGATAGTCAGACTGTACATTTCAATGACTTGATTCATGGAATGGACAAGGCACCTAGGACGTGACAGTTTGACAGGGCCAGTAAAAGGTCATAGTCTCAAAACATAGTACCCTATGAGTTCTGCTCTCTGAAGTGGCTGAGTAATTTATTTTCATACTGTGAGTTGTTTTCACTGGTTTCAATTACAATGTTCAACATAATGAAAAAGTGAATGAACTACCTCATTTTTTTATATCATTGAAATCAAATAATATTTCTGTATTCAGGACAGACTCTGATTCTAACAGACTTAGATATTTCCTGCCTTAACCGTTTAATTTAGGCCCATTGCACTTTTCACATATCTCACACACAAACTACATTATTAGCATCTGTTCTGTTTTTAAACCTTGTAAACAGAACTGTCTGTTGATCAGCTCATGTAATAGGGAATTAGTGCTTCTGATATTGAGTTGTATGGCAGTGTGGCAAATGGCCAATAATATATCTTGGTTCGCACAGCAATAAGCCATTCGCATGCAGATGACATGTTTAGAAGACGTAAGTTTCAGCACCATGTGAACGTTTGCAACACCTTTTATGACACTTGCAAAAATTAAAAAATAAAATAGTCATTACACTGAAGCTAATGCATATTTGGCTTTGCTCTAATGTATTGATTTCAATATAATCACAAGCCATTAAATGAGATCAGCTTTTTTTCCTGTCCCATGCAAATGTTGATAACATGAATTTGTTGACTCAAGAATAAATAGTCTTGCATACACAGTAGGACTCAAACAAAGGTGAATTCCCCCACCTATATGTATGCTCACCCTGGGATGGCCTGCTGCACAGAAAGGGTGGGAGTTCCCACAAGGGGAGCGATCTTTGTGGCAGCACCTCCACTTCATCTGAGCCGTGTCTTTGCTTCTTTTATCTACATTAATTTTTCTTGTCTCCATCCTTTAAAGTATCTATTAGCGACATACCGCTATCTGTTTGTGGGGTATTAGGGTTCTTTTTTCTCCTTGAATGTTTGATATATTGGAGAGAGAATGATTCTTCGCTGCAATGAGACCAGCCCGTGGCCTCAGTAAGACAAATTGCTCCAGAACGCCTAAATGGCAGTCAATGATAACTCATTGTAAGGAGAGTAAGTGACTTCCAATGGAGTGGCTGGGGGGACTGGAGAGTAATGGCAGTGCACTGGTGAAAAATAGATGTTTGGTTCTCTGTAATTACTCCATTAGGGGGCTCTCTGTTAATCTACCAAACACTGGCAAGTCATTTTCATGGCAGTGGCCAGTCAGTGAGTGCAAAGAGCTGCAGGTGGATAAAAGGGATTAAGTTACACATTTTAAGAATTTCTCAATACACAGAATATTATAAAATATTAATTTTTTATGATCTCATCTAGGTATACTCTGTGCTAGTATATGGCATTATCACATTCCTAATATTACTAAAAAGTAGCCTATTTTGTTATACTCTATTGAGGAAACCAATTATATTTTCATATTGAAGCCTGCAACACCTTGTCATATATATCCCTGCCTAGAGAGAATACTAAGTGACTCAAGAGCAAGGCAACAGGGACAAAAGAGGACAATCTGTCATTGCAGAATCCAAAGCAAGCCACCCATCCCATCCCTAGACAAACATAATGATCACAATTTTTTGACCATTTGGTTTCCAGAGAGCTACTGCCTGTAATCTCTGGAAAAAGACTGGTGATGGTGATGGAGGGGAGAATGGAGGAAATACAGCAATATGGTCCTAAGAGTTCAGTTTGACTAAACAATCTGGGTTTTTTTCTCAGTAGAGTCTTAAAATCACAGCTACAAGTTGTATGCCTGCAGCTTCTCCGCAAACTATGAAGGCAACCTTGTGCGCCAGCCTCCACTTCCCATCTGCTTCTAATGTTGTCGCTCAAGATTAAGTGAAGGGCTTAAACCTGCCTCTTCTCCTTTCTGTGCTGAAAACCAGTCCTGCATTTTGTTTAACTGAATGGTCAGTAAAAATAAATAAATAAATAAAAAGGTTCTAATGTGAAATCTGCCCTATTACTATAGCAAACAAGATAGATCCCTTGGTCCTTTTCCTTATACTGTCTATAAAGGTATGAGCCTGATAGCTGGAACTTGTTAGCATTCAGCACTCATGCTGTGTTTTAGGTTAACAATCTGATATTAATTATGTGGTCTACCTACTATTATGATCAGGGGCTGTTTCAGTGGGCAAAATTAATTGGTTGTGGTAGGCTACAACACTGAGAGGACTATATGATTCTTTTTCTCCATGCCTAAGCGTCATGAGCTATTTTCTAAATTCTATGGAGTATTTCAGTTCATGATTAGTATTTAATGCTTGCTGTATACTCTTCATGATCTGTTAATTTTAGGGCTTTCAGAACGTTGTAACTGCTTATAAACAAACAAATAAATAGCTATGTAAAAACTGCTTTTAAAATAATTACATACAAAATAATTAGGCATAACAAATGTACAATGTTATTCTAAAGCAAGTGAGATTTTTCTAAATGGCAATTTAGCACAGCGGATATAGTTAGCACATACACTTTGCCTGTTAGTCTTGAAACAATAAGCCAAACGTTAAAAGTAAAAACACTAAAAATAAGTACAGAAATATATCTAAAAAAAACTATAGAAAATTACCATTCCTATCTTAATCTCATTATTGTAATCTGTTTTTGTCTGTGCATAAATTCACTTAAGTGCAAGGACTTGAAAACCCAATTAGCATTCTGGATCATTCTGAGCGCGTGGAGCGGTCGCGTGCGTGTGAGTTCATAGAGCTTGTCTGTAAGAAGCGCGTGTAATTCCGGACATGATTAAGTTTCTGAGAATGTCTCTAACTGCAGTTCATGTTTCTACGGACAGGCGTTTCACACAGCTTCACAGTAACGGCTCGACAGCTCCATTTTTCAATTTGGTGGACTATAGCGCCGCTCAGTGGGTTAGCGGCCTCACGCTTTGCTTTGTGTTTTGCACTTTCTATTGAGAGGTGTGTTGTGAAGCGTGACACTTCTGCCGAGCGCCTTCTCAGGTCAGAATTCAGCCATTATTTTACTCACTGTACTATATACTGCACTTAAATCTGAAATACGCCTCCTGCCGCCTTTTCCTCAGTTTACGCGTATATGGCGTTAATAAGGTGGTGTATTCTCACACCCACTGCCTCTCACAAAACGTTATCAAAATGGAGCAGACTATATAGCTGTTGATAGCCTTGTATTTAACCCCATTCCATAGCATAATCAATTTCAATTGCTAGCTGTTACCCTGGTCAAAATGCAGCATTTTCCCAAAGATGTAGGTTATTTTAAATGCCTGTCTAAATAACTAAATATCTGTTTAAATAACTGTTAAAGTTATATAGCTATCAATCTATTATTTAAAAAAATCTATTCCGTTGCATTGGCTAATTGTAATGCTCCCGTACCGACCGTATGAATGGCACGGTTAATCTGTTATGCTGTAATTGTTTTACCTTTAACGTGAATCTGGTTTAGTGTTTTTGTAGACTGTAACGTGTTTCAGCCTTCAATTTCAATCACCTCCACAGAAATGTGAAGCTGTGCGGCAGGAGCGCTAACACCAGCATGTGTTCTGACCTGCTTAAAAAAAGCAAGGTTTACCTTGATTAGCTGTGATTGATTAATTAATAACAGATCATTTGAGCATGCACGCTGAGTTCTCACTGTGCACCGGCCCTGTGGCAAGGTGGGGGTTCAGGCCAAGAGCTTGCTGTGGGTGTAATTGTGTTCAGCAGGGTGGTCTGGTGTTGAGAGAGAGAGAGAGAGAGAGAGAGAGAGAGAGACAGACCTCCAGCTCTTGAGAGAAACCTGTTTTAACATGTTTGCTCAATACCTCCACTCTTTCTATGACACCTAACTACAGGGTATGAAGAAAGCACGTGCTGATCTAAAGCTCCCCAGCCACATGTTGGTGGACCCACCTTCTTGCTCTAGTAATCACATCCAAGACATGTCCTCCATTTAAGGTTATTATATGCAGGGCAAGTGGTACTTTCTTCTTCTTATTTTGTTCCCCTTAGTAAACGCATTAAGATGTCTCTGAGTCCTTTTTAGCATCACACACATCACATTGTATGTTCAACAAATTCCATCATAGCTTAAGACTGCTGCAAAGCCTGTTGTTTTTTCCCATCCACATAGACTTCTGTTCTCCCATGCTCCCTGACTACTTCATGTCGGTGTCCCTCTGTGCGCAGGTGGAAGGTTCAAAGGGTATGTAGTCTGGGTTTTTCTTGGCTTCCTTTGCATTAGATCTGCTGCACAGAACATTTGCTATTAAAAAGCTAGTTGTTCCTTTTCTTTTTCCTTTTCTTTTTTTTTTTAAATAAAGGATGTCTCATGTTTGAAGCCAAGCAGAGCCAGAGATTGGCAGTCTTTAGGATGATGGAAAAGGAGAACAAGCAGCATTCCTTGATTATTTGTGAAGAATGATGTTCTGAGAGGAGCCAGAATTGTTACAGTTACATACAAATTACTGTAACATAAATACTAGCACAGACTTTTCCTAATACAAGAAAGACAGTAAACAGTGGAATTTTTTCCTTCCTTCATTTTCCATTCTTCCATTCATACCAATCTTGCCAGGTAGTATGAACAGTTGGTACATGCCTACTTTAAATTAATGTCAGGCAACTGGTGTGAAGCAGTATCTTAAGAAGCTAAAATATTGGCTCTAGTCCATCATCAGACAGAACCACACCAACAGGCTAGTCACTGATGCTCAACAGCTGGTTTGCTGAAAATTAAGTAATCTCAATAACCAAATGGTATATATATTTAGATATACAATTACTAAACTTTTGCAACTATTCCTACGATGCTATGTTTATAACTGAATTGTGGTACTCATCAGGATCCACAACCAAATTTGTTGAGCATCAGTAGGCCATTATAAATATGTCAACCACAGTCTAGTCCTAGTATTTAATATGTGCTGCATCACAAGAGCTTAGTAATAAGTCAGCTTGCGGTTTTATGTGACATCTGAAAGACCAGACCTGGGATCTTTGCTCCCTGGGTTTTTGGGTTCTCTGTGAAAAGCTGTTTTTTTTTTTTTTTTGACGCTCTTGTTGCCAGTTATTGTCAACATATTCGAGAGGTCCTAAGTCCCAAAATGAGTCCTGTATTATTTTAGACTGGCTTGAATATTACACGGCAGGAGGCTGAAAATGAGACCTTCCATCAAAAGATTGCCTGCAGCGCAGTCTACTCTGTGCAGCATTCACCAGATCTCACACAGAGAGAAAACACACTCTTTGACCACATGATTATATATTTATTAACAACTCTTTTGATGCTTTTCCCCCTTTTTTGGCTGCTGTTAGAGTGAAGGAGAAGGGAGGAGATTATAAACTTCTGTAAGAAAATAGGTGGCCTTGCCGTATTGGGGGCATTTAAAGATTATAGGCAGTGCATGCAGGCAGAAGTGGACCTTATAAAGGTGTTTTGTCTCCATTCTAGGCTCAGCACTTCACAAGGCAGTGTTTTTTTTTTTTGTTTTTAATAAGTAAACACTGGTTACTTCAGTGAAGGTCTGCCTAAAATGTTGAGTATTAATTGCATTCCTTGGATTTTGTATTCATTACATTTTATGTTGCATTCATTGTTCATTATTTTGTCATCTTTTGTTTAATTCCAGTATTTAGACCAGTATGGTTCGAAATTTTTAATTATACCATGACTATATCTAATTATTTACAAAAGACCTATATTATCTTATATTTTTTCTGCTTGAGTTATTGTGTGATATGAAGCATGAAAAAATAGCACAAACTTCCATGAGAAACTAATTTATTTTCATATAAACATTTGCTGGTGCTTTACTGTATTTGTTGACCTATTGAAAGGGTTAGTTTGATGGAGCTTTAGTTCAGTTTGGTTCGGTTTGTTAAAAGAGTGTGCCGCAGGGAAAAGGGAAAAGTCAGAGCACAAACCCAGGGCTTAATCAAGGCAACTTCAGCTGCCAGTGACCTTTGGGAGGGATCCATATCTCTTTTCCCTGGAAGAAATGGTGATGATGGCAAGCAGTAGTGTGCTTTGTGTCTAGTGAAGATATCGAGTGTTTGAAGTGTTAACACTGACACTAAGCCTCTAGGGCATGTGGGCCAAGGCAGCGTGTCACACAATGGGATGGGACTTGGATCTTTACTTCCCTTTTGCTGACCTATGATCCCGGCTGGTATTCAGGGTTGCGCTGGCTCCAGCTCCTAGGAGGCAGTGTCTGCTTTGATCAGGTCATCAATTGCTGCATGGAATAAGCATTACACAATCCATACCGGGAAATGATGCATGTTATTGCACCCAGACTGGATTTAAAATAGATTTTAACCATTATAAATTAAAAGCTGTAATATACACTTGACAACTACTGTGCAGTACCACTTTTTCAACGTTTGCAGTCTATTCTGCAGGTTTATGTAATCATTATTTGTAATGTAACAAACACCATTCATATATATACATGAAGGTATAGTTGCATTTATCTGTCTCTCTATCTATCTATTTATCTATCTGTCTGTCCAGCCATCCATCCATCTATCTATTTAATTTATAAGTGTTTGCAGTGTTAGCATATTTGTTACAGTGGGCACAATTTTATTGTGTTATCTGATTCTGTTGTGATTGCCTGCAGTAACCAAGCTGGTGTGATCTATTGAGGCTGTACATAAAAGAGCTTGCCATTCGCACAGAGCATAGCTACACCCCCAGCTACTTTTTCCCCCCTGCCTGACCCTGCTCTTCCCTTTTTTCCGGCTAGAGTGGCCCAAAATGAGGGAAGCTTTCAAAGGCACTGTCTGCTTAAATCAAATCAGAGGTCCTTTTTGACTCGGCTCCGGGATAATAGCAAGCTGTAGGCAGGAAGTATGCTGACCCTTCCTTCAAGGCTAGATCGGAACTTGGCCCAGTCAAAGCCGGTCGCATTTCCACAGGCCAGCGATCTGTGATAGTCGGAGTGAGAGAGGGCACCAGCTTGAGTCAGAAGAACACACTGGAACGTGTCACTCTAGCGGGTGTCCTCATGTTTTTAGTCATAGATTGGAGGAGCATGTCCGCCTTGAGCTTTACTGGAGACATAGAGCCCTAAGGATATTGATTATGACAAACCTTGATGTAGTTGGATAAAATATAGGTTTATATTTTATTCATATATATTATTTTTTTAAATCGGTTTCCTTCACTCTATACATCTTATCTTAAACAGACATAAAAACTTTAAATGTAGCAATGCATTTATATATGGACTATGGAGTCTCTTCTTATGTAATTTTTTTTTCTCATTTGTGTTCATCTGTTGTAGTAAATCATTTTATCATCATTCTTCATTTTTTATAAACATTATTAGTTAACATTTTTCTGGCTTAACTATCCTTATGAAATTATTTAGACTAGGTGGGCTATGTGAGCTCTGTAAAAGCCTGGTAGGACAATGTAAGACATTGTTTGCTAGCATGGATTTCACATGCATAAAGCATTAGTGTGCGGTCTCATGCCTCATTGGTGTGTAGATTAAGCCCATCAAAGACTGCCCCAAAAGGCTGCTCTTCACTGTACATTTAGCTGCGTGGTCGAGACGGTGGGAGCTAACAGTGCTCATGTTGACACACAGGATTATTGCATCAGAGATTTTGACCCTACCCCTGCTTGACTTGGACTAATTTCCAGCACACACACACACACACACACACGCTTGCTCTTTGCACATGACTTGTGCATTCATTAGGCTTATGTAGTCATTTAAACCTTGCTTTACTTTTATAAAGGCATGCAGGTTGTGTTTGTGTGTGTGTGTGTGTGTGCACAACATGACTGAATTTCAAATGCAGTAGTTGTTCGCTTTCCCATTGACCTCTATGGAAAAGCCCAGTGATCTCATTCTCTGCTTGACTAGAATGCTGCTGATTCTCTCTGTTGCAGTGTTACTTTTGCTTTAAAATGAGCCTCAGTGGAAGCTTAACAATAGTATATCACTGCAGGCTACTCCTCTTCGAGTCCACTGAAACGAGCGGCTAAGAGAAAATTCTTAATTCGTATAGCTTTGATATGGAGAACCATGCTGACCTCCTGCTTTTCAAAGAAAGAAAATTAAATGCCTCACTAGTGGGAGATATGAGAAGACTTGCATTGTGCATGTCTGTGTGGTTGTTTTCTTTTATTCTCAGTTCTTTATATGGGAAATGACTACTATGTTTTGATTACTGTTGGTAATTATTCTGCAAGGCTACAAATGTGCCACAACATTTTTGGTGTAGCTGCCATATTGTGAAAGTAACTTCAGAAGGTAATACACAGTAAGCAGTGTGCATGGAGAATAATCAGTGCACAATAAGCAATTTACAAATAGTCTGAGTGTAGTTGTACACACAGTTTACAGAGATGAAGTCCAAAGCTCTGCTGTAACTGCTGAGGTTCATGTCCCAGCAGGGGTTTTTTAGCAAGTCGATACTGCTTGGCTTTATTGAGCGTAAACTGAGCCCGGTTAGTCTCAAGGTCTCGAGACCCAGGCACAGAAGTAACGGCCATGCATGAAGAACGAATTATTCCGCCCACTCACACGGATCAAAGGCTAAGATCATATGGCCGCAAGCCACTGTGTTATAGCTGTGGCTGAGAGTCACACTCAGGCTCTCCAGCACAGAGATCCTCTTCCACTCACTCCTCCACCGTTTGGGGACCAACGGAGTTAATAGGGTGTATCTGAGGCAGTTGACAGTTGTTCTTTAGAGAAATCAGTCAAGCAGGAAAGCAGATACTGACAAATCCACTGACTGTAGTTTACATATTACCAGTCACAAATGAAAGCATATTTCAGCAGGGCTTTTTTTCTCACGTTGTTTCCTGACCCATCTTAACACTGGCTTTCTCATCAGCTCTCACACTGTCGGTTAAAAGCTATAATGGGGATTGACTTTTATGAACTACTTTTGGGAACACGTGGTGTGACTCCGAATGCTCTTTTCACCTCGTCTCGGTGTGACCGAGCATGTTTATTAAAGTGACATATGACAGTCACTCGAAGATTCACTCTGTCAGGTGTCACACTGCCACGCTAGTCTGGTTAGTGAAGCAAAGCATTCTGAATTGAGGGAGAGAGACAGGAAGGGCATCACAGACAATGGGTAATTGTTGACCATGTGTTCTTCTTGTCAGAGGGTGTATTTGAGACGAGCATTTTGTCAGACATCGGCTACAGCTCATCTCTCACTGGGTTTTACATTGTGCTTGTGTTCACAGTCAATGAGTCAAGCTCACATCACCAGCTTTTGTAGGAACAGATTACAAAAGACCTTGCCAAATCTCAGGCATTATGAAATGTGTTCTTATTTTTATTTTACAGTATGATGTTATCACTATTGCAATATATATGCTACGCAATATACCTGGGGTATAAATGTGAGATTATAATTTCGCTTAGCCTAATCTTTAATCATCAGAGGGAAGCTAAGAAAATTCACAAATTATATGTCTACTAACATAATTCAGGCAATGGCTATAAAAATATGTAGTTCCCTAAAAAATGCCAATTTTCATTGTTAGGTTAATAATTAAGAACTTTAAACAACCATATCTAGTGAACAAACCTGGAAGTGAACAGAAGTGTATTTTGCCCCATATAGTGTTCAGGATCAGAGCAGCATACATTTCTCCAAGGAGCAAAGTTGGGGATTTACAGACAAACAAGTAGCATTTTGTTATCGTCGTCTTGAAATCTATAATTAGGTGCCGCCTCCATGTCAATTAACTATTTGGAAGGCACACCAGAAAAAAAGCTCTTTCTTTCAACTAATCACAAACTTCACACTGGACTTTGCTAGACACTACTACAACTTTCACTGGAGCTGAGTTCAATGGTCATATGAGACAAAACGCCTTTTTGCAACAAACACTCAAAGTGAATTTGGCATAAAAATAACCTAATCTCACCTGCTCAGTATGATGGAAGATCATTGATGTTGTGGGGATGTTTTTCCTTCAAAGTCTTTGGGAACCTACTTAGGATACATCGCATCATTGACTCCATGGAGTACCAGGAGATTCATTGAAAATGTGCTTTTGCCCCTAAGCTACAACTGGGTTGTGGTTTGATCTTCTAGCAGGACAATGATTCAACATTGTCCAAACCCACACATAAATGATTATTACCACAGAATCAAGCATTTGCCATGGCCACCCCAGGGTATTTTAGCCCAAAAGGTGGTTGCCTCTGCCAAGAGGTTCAAACTTTCAGCAAGATGCTGAGCCAAACATACTTACACATCAACCACATCATGTTATAAATGGTTAAATAAACACAAAATAAGTGTTTTGTAGTGACTGTTTAAGTCTGCTAATTTAAATCCTACTGAAAACCTTTGTCTGAAATGAAATGAAAAGTCCACATGCACATACCCAAGGACCCCAGTCAGCCAACAGGTTTGAATCAGGGACCTTCTTGCTGTGAGGCAACAGTGCTAACCACTGCACCACAACACACCAAAACCAATTATAATGATGCTTGGCAGGGTTCACGCTAAGCATTTTGAGAGACACTCTCAGTATATACATCACGATATATGGCACCACACATGTGACGATGACTGCTGTTTATTATGTACTTTAAATTTTCTCTGGTCAAATAAAAACTTAAATGTGGTGCATACCTTAGAACTAATATGAGCTATTTTCCCTAGGCAATTTGAATAAAATGTAACCGTTTCTCTCTCTCTAATTTTAGGTCCCAGAAAATATAACGGTGAATTACAAGCATCCAGCACACAGTCATTATTCAAAGAAACCTTTCTCCTGAGGTCAGAGGGTACAAGCCATCGTCTAGTCACATCTCATTCCAAGTAACTGTAATGACCTTTAGTTGGAGACACCAGTAAATGGAGGATTTGTGAGATCTCTGTACTGTCACATGCAATATGGTCCAATGGTTATCAAACTTAGCTTCATTTTGGTGACCCTTGGTCTCTGATATGACCTATGCCTTGTGGAGGACCAAGCATCTCTATTTTGCCCTTTGTAAAACTTAGCTGGAGGGTAGGATGATGAGACCTTCAAAGGATGAGGGCATTGTGTCATTCAGAGACATTTCATTTGGCAATATTCTGACAAGATAATTATTGCAGTAAATATCTGCAAGCAACTGAAAAAAAGACAGTCTTTACATAGCCTGATGTTTACTTGTTCATGTATTATATCTCTAGATAAACATGAAAAATATTAATTGATGCAAAGTGATTCAGTTTCATTACTCCGTGTTTTCGATGAAAAAAGTTGAAAAAATGACTTACTCATGAATCCAATTAGAGCTGTGTTCTGCAAAAGTAGTGGTTAAAAATAGATATGCAATCCTATGATTCTTTATGTGTCTTTATGAGTCTCTGCAAGTTAGTAAATATCCTGTATAAATGAGTATGATTTGGGGGCTTGAAAGGCTTTTGGTAGAAGAAGCACATGCAACTGCACAGGGAGAGAGGGTCTTAAACTCAGTGGTTGCCAATTTAATGCACCTGATCGAAAGCATGATTTACCCTAGTGCTGACACTAAGGTCAAGTAGTCAATATTTATAATTGCACGGCCCACTGAGTTTCAGTCATTGAATTGAAGATCTCTCTTTTTATCTGTGCAGGCAGTCTATAAAAAAAGACAGAACAAAGGTCAAAATGTAGGCTGTTTTAAAAATCTTATTACAAAGACCAATCTGCATTAATATGTGATACATTTTTGGGGTCAGTGCTTCAATTAGTTAAAAGTAATGTTTTTGTTTATTTGTAATAATATGTTATGGATACTTTAACTTGCTTTATTAATGTACTGATAGATGAACAATGGGGATCAACCATTCCAATACTATACTGATCCACATATTGTTTTAAAGCACTATGCCATCACAACTATGATGTTTCACACAACATAGCAACCAAATATTGCAGAGAGCGCTGGCAATACTCAAAATTCTAATGTCATTATTTTACTGACAATGATGAAGACAGGTTTAGTACATCCCCACTAAATAAGTTGAATGATAAATATGAATTTTAGTTCAACATGATTACTAGGAGTGTAGCTATACTGTTTATTATATTCTTTCATTCAGTGAGATGCTCTTGATATGTCTCTTAATCTCAAATCCACGGAGGCTGCAGGGATTTAAAAATAAACATGCTTCTCCTCGACACACCATTTTTGATGAGCCAATATGCTAGTATACTAGTATTTAAGCTTCTACACTACATGTCAAAAAGAATGTGTAAGCCTGGCCATGATCTCCATATGTGGAACTTCCCCAAACTTTTGACACAAAGTTGGAGGCATACGATTGTCTAGAAAGTCTTTACAGTTTCCCTTCACTGGAACTAAGAGGCCCAAACACATTTCAGCATGGCAATGCCACTGTGTTCCAGGAAGACTTGGTGTGCCAAGGCTGATGTGGAAGAACTCGAGTGGCCTGCACAGAGCCCTGACCTCAACCCCACTGAACACCTTTGGGATGAATTGCAACATCAACTGCATACCAGGCCCTCTCACCCAACATCTGTGCTCAGCCTCACTAATGCTCATATGGCTGAATGAGCACAAATACTCAAGCAACATTCCAAAATTTAGTGGAAAGCCTTACAAAAAAAGAAAACAGGCCATGTTTAATTTACTAATGTTCAGTTTAGTTTCATTATATTATATTACAAGAATCAGAATGGATCATATAAACACCGTCATTATAAAGTTTCAAAAGTTGAACTTTTTTAATGTTAAATATTTTAATCAATTGACAGGGAGTGCTTATTCTTGCTATATTCAAAATATATTTTATTGAGACACGATATATTCTGTATCAAATAGGCAATCCACCTACTGACAGGTTTTTGGAAAGAACTGGACAAACATGAGGAAACCCATGAGGTAGCCTTTAAGAGTGCTATCGTCACAAGAATGACCTGTCAGCTGTCTGCATGGCACACAATCCTACCAACACTCCCCAATCCCCTTGAGGTACTCTTACTCTGTCTGATCTCCTGATCTTAAACTGTGCTTAAAATTGCACTGCAGTTGCAGACACCCATTAACTGCTGTTACTTGCTAAAGCCATTTTATGGTAAAATGCCGTTGGCCTACAAACTCACCCATGTGTCTTTCAGTGGTGTCCTGAACCTACTCTCTGTGTGGCAAGCCTATTAAACATCTCTTGTAATTTTTTATTTTTTGTGTACTTGAACTGTAGAGCTAATCTAGAGCTAATCTGTGTCCGAAACAAGGTATGTTCTCCCCATGCCTGCATTGGTTTCCACCCAGTCCAAAGCCATGTGGATTAATTCAACTGGCTACTCTAAATTTCCCATAGGTGTGAATGGCTGTCTGTCTTTCTGTGTTAGCCCTGCGATGGACTGGTGACTTGTCCAGGGTGTACCCCACCTCTTGCCCAATGTCTTGTAACGAATAAGCAGGTTATATAATGAATGAATGAATAATTGTTCATGAAGGTAATTTGGATGTCTTATAGTGATTTATTTTAATATATTATATTATTTTTAGATGATTACTTAGAAACTACTTTGAATTATGTTTGCTATCTAGATATATATTGAAATGTACATATCATTAGCTGCACCTGGCCAACATTTAAGCTGACTGTTTAAATCATGTTGCACAGAAAAAAATGAAGTATTTCAGCAATTTGGGTGCAGTCTAAAGGCATTGTTCATAATACATTTATGAGTGTGCTGAAAACTAATATGCACTGGTAGGATTGAAATTGGCTCCAAATGCAAACATTTGGGCCTGCTCTGCACCCTGTCTCCTGTATCCCCCTGTGAGAAGCCCCAGTCACAAATCAGAACATCTGGAGCTCCTCAGAAATAAAGTAATCAAAATTGACGCCAAGCTGGCCTGTGAAGTTTATCCCCAGGAGACAACAATCTGGTTTAAGTCCTATAAACAGTGCTCTGATCATATATTTCAGCATGCATCTGTTGTCAGCAGGTCTAGTGCACAGCTCAGAAGTTCTTTTCGGAGACTGACGTTACTGACGTTACGTCTGGCACTGTATTTCCTGGGATATCATCATGTGTGTTGTGTGGGTTCTTTCTTTATTTATTTATTTTTTCTGGCCTGACAGAGTAAAAAAAAAAACTGAAATGTATCACTGTTGTCTCTCCTTTTCCATGAGGCAAGTCCTCTTATTTGTGTGATTTTGTAAGGTGAACAAATGAAGACAGACAGAAAAACCTGCTGTACACACACACACACACAGACACACACACACACACACACAGACACGCACACATACACACACAGAGACAGAGACAGAGAGAGAGAGAGAAACCCACCCACTGTCAAAATGCACACAAACTTAACAGCCCATGGAGCTCTGACAGTCACCACAGCTGTGCATTTTACGCTATGCAAAGCCCAATAATTAGCACCCAGATTTAAGCGATGGAGAGAGAAAGAGGAAAAAGGGATAAAAACTGTGCCAAGAATGGCTACATACATGCATCCATCCACTACTGTGCACAACACGCTGCCTTCCTTGACTGTACCCATTTGTTTGCAGCCCTCAGCTCTCTCTCTGTCTCTAAAAGGGAGAAAAACCTGATGACTGATTTGAAATGATTTGTGTCACTGTTACAGTTGTCAGCTTGAAGCTGTCAGGGAAGGGCCATATTCTTCCTCTGTGAATGCAAACATGCCAGCTCTGCCTTCATACGACAAGACTGGATGACAGTCCAGGAATATCTCAGCATGCGCTTTTCTCCCTCTGTAGTCTGCCAGCTGTTTGGGTCTGGAAATATATTGTTCAGAGATAATGGTGGCATATTTATATTTCATATAATGAGATGTTCCTCAATTAGGACTCTATTAAAAAGTTTTTTTCCCCCTAGCAGTACATATCTGTAAAATAAATGTGGTTGTGATACCTATGTGAGTTAAGTTTGTCAAGACTAAGTTTGTAGAGAATAATTGTTTAAGAGAAATGCACAATCATTTCTGCACCACCCCTTTTAGAAACAGCTCAGTCTGTGAATGAAGTAGACTGAGATCACCAAGTTGTCTCCTAAAAAATCTATAAGATCCATATTCTACTGGAGTGGTGCAAGAAAACTATGTTGTGTGGGATTTTTTCTTTTTCTTTCTTTTTTTTTTTTTTTTTTTTGTTCTGCAGACTGTAGTTGCCCGGACAAATCAGCAGGCTTTAGGACAAACTTGGCTGTCACGGGAGATGGAGAGCCTGGCCAAGCATGTTGACTGATTGTTAGCATTAGTGGCTGTGAGGGTGATTAATATGCTAGCCCCTTCTGTACCACCCCAAAAAAGAGAGTAAGTGAGAGAGAGAGAGAGAGAGAGAGAGAGAGGCTTGCTTAAATTTCGAGCGGAGGAGGTCGATGTTCATCCCTTTTTGAAGCGGGTAGTGCAGAGACTGGACGTAGGGGGCCACCATGGCAGAATGAATGGCTGTGTGATTCCAGGTGCTGGTGCATTAATTTTTCAAACCTAAATAAGAGTGAATGTGTAACCAGGCCTTAATGAGCTTGTTGTGTGGGTTGCTGAGAGAGCTGCAGCAAGCCTGTGAGTGCACACTGTGCACTGTGCTGTGCACAATTCTCCCTACACATAATTGCTGCTCTATGATAAATACCCCCCCCCCCCCCCTCGAAGCCTCTGCATCTGCTCATTTGTACTAACTTAGTCTGCAAGGAGCATGCCAGTTCTCTGCTAACATATAGTATGATGTGCCTTCAACTGTTAGAGGTATACATGGAAACAAGTCACTGACAATACACTTTTGATTTCATCTCCTGTGAAAAGTTTAATTATTATTAACCATCAAAGAAGTAATTATCGTAATGCTTAATGAGCATTATTATTACCCATTTCCTACTTAAAAAAGCAAAGTTGTAAACTCAGAGCTCCAGGGTTCACTGTTTTCTAAATTATCAGAAAACCATGTTTCATCATGAATACATTTTAAACACTGCAATCTCCTATCAGTAACACTCTTTGTAATAATCAATTCATCTCTGAAAAATCACAGCCATGAATAGTGCCTTAAAAATAAATTTGTACTCAAATTATTCTCATACCCTGGGCATTAGTGGTAGCAACTAATTCGTGTACATTGGGTAAAGCAGTCCGGTTAGCTAAAATTCATGTGTCTGTGTGGCCTGTGGATCACAACTTCAAGCCTTCTCCAGGAAACTCTACAGAGAAAAGTGGCCTGCCAGAATGAGAAATGATCATATAGACTTTGACAATTACGATTAATTGTCTTTTACCCATGCACTGGAGCATACAGGCCATGGCAGAACCGCACACTGATAATGAGGGCTAGCAAGCAGTCTTATGGGTATGTCTTCAGCCAACCCTTACCAGAGGTGTGTTTCAAAAGATTTTCAACTTTTAAATTCATTGGGCTTTTATTGAACATGAACATGGACATGACAAAGATTCATGTGTGTTTCAGCAATAAAGTGATCTGTTTACTTTCTCTTTTTGTCTGAGATTGCTTAAGGGTATGTTACGGGGTGTTGCTGTTAGTGGCTCTTCTACCTTCCTTTCTAAAAGAAGGAAACTGGGCTTCAAAGCAAATGTGAGAATGGATCAGCATCTACTCTAGTTTTATTTTTTTAAGTTGCTGTTTCCTATCAGTTTGTATATTATGTCTTATACACAAATTAGAATATTGTTTTTGTCCATGTTTTACTGTGTCCATTGCTAATAGTCGTCTAAATTTCAGTGAAACAGCCTAAATAGTTTTGCGTCCGTGTCAAAGTCAAACAAACATGGTTTGAGGAAAGTTACAAATAGATGCCTCATTGCAAAACAAAGCATCCAAACAGCTGTCACCTGCAGGCATGTTCATTCATCATTATTAGATAATAAGTGGTGAAAACCACTGAAAACCTCTATTACCTCGCTGTACTATGCACAGCTTTGCTGCTGATAACAAATGAGGTTGGACATGATGTAAAATTAAATTGCCTTTTTGGCCAATTAATGGCTTTAAGAGGCAGTGCGGCCCTGGTGCTTTTAGGGGACGTATCCTATCACTCCCTCCAGGGACAGCCCTATCAACTCTACATTCTAATCTGTTCACATTTACACAGGTCTTTTTTCCCCCAGCAACTTTCACTATGAAACACTGCAATGATGAAACGTCTGTCATCTGCTTGTACTTGATTAAGTGAGCCTGATACCTGTCAGACCAAAGTTTAGGAAGTAATTTTTTTTACTTCCTCATGAAGGAAATTAGTTTCTTCAGTCCCTGAAGTAGTTGAATAATTACATATAGTTAAGAAAAAATTTTGATAAGGTGTCGACACCTTATGTGGTTCTCATTAATTTGATTTTGTTGTAATCACTGTTGTCTGTTTCTGGAATGTCAATTCAATTAAACTTGTCTCTGTTTACAGCAACAGCATGGTCCTCCAGCTCCTCTTCAGTATTAGTGTAATTAACTCCATGTTTTTCTCTAGCTGCCAAATGCTTTTTGTCTGCAGTTTTCATGTTCATTTACTAGAACATCGGATTCATGGTAATTGTTTGCATTTGGCATCTGTGGTCTCTAATTTAAGCATTCAGTGTGCTAAGTGTGTCTTGCCTGGGTCTGCTATAAATATCCCTGCTGACCAACACTGTTTCCCACAGACCTGCGGTTAGAGGATTTTCAATGATTTTTAGGGTATTGATTTTTTTTTTTAATTTGAATTAAAGGTTATTGATACTATTGAAGTTGGATCTAGAATCCTAATAAATACTGGAGCTTTTTGCTTCACACCACATTCTCAGCTGTCTCAAACAGCTGTCAGTACACACCTTTCACTGACTTTTATTTTTGCATTTCCTCTCATACTTGACTACATTTGTAAATTCATACTAAATGAACATTTACATATTATCCAATTTCTGAATTTACATGAAGATATTTATTTGGCTTTCGTTCATGTTCCATTACAAATTTATCATAATCAGAGTTGCTGTGGATCTGGAGGCTATAGTAGGTGGGACACCAGTCCATCCATTGCAAAGCACAGTGCACACACACACATTCACACACTTACTTACTTGAAATTTAACCTGGCCAATCCACCTACTGATATTTTTGGGAGGTGCTCAGAAGCCCTTAGGAAACCCAAAAGAGACACAGAGAGAACATGTAAAAGTCCACACAACAAGTAACCCGAGCTCGGAATCTGACAGGGGACCCTGAAGCTGTGAGCTGTGAGCAACAATACCCTGCTGTACCACCATACTGCTTTTGTTTGTATAAGTTTCTAAATACTAACACATAGCATTCCAGCATCATTAAAATTCACTACGCCTGTGCTGTGCTATACAATTCTGCTAAAATTATATCTGTATCAAATAAATAAGCGTTCCCCTTCAGTGTCATTAATCTACCACTGTTAAATTCTAAATACACGTGTGTTGCCAAAAGCAATATGTCTCATGCAGGAGTAAAAACGGTATATAGAAAAAGATTTATCAGTAACTTTTTACATCAGTGTTTTCAGCTCCCAATAAGGAGGAGCGTGAGCTAATTGCTTGCACGTCACCCAGCTATAAACAGTCTGATGTGGCTGAAAGAGCTTTCAAAGTGCCAGCCATATAACTGGCAACATGAAATATTTAAAAAAGAAATGGCTTTATTGCATGACTACATTAAAGGGTTTTATTTTACTGAGCAGTGTAAAAGGGGAACTGTAGTCCTACTGCAAAAGTGCACACTCCATCCCCAATTAAAATCCAAACCTCTTGCACACTCTGTAGTGAAACCTTAGAATAGGAGTAAAAATCTCAATGCATTATCAAACTTTATGTGATTGTATACAGTAGTAATGCATGTTAACATGAAACTGATGGTCAGTACAGATATTTGCATGTTATATTTACTAAAGCAGTGCAATAAATGCTCCACTCGCTGCGTGTTCAAAGCGTGAGCCACACCCAGTGTATTGAAACGTGAACGATTGTGTCACTTGAAGCGCTACGCTGCTCTCCCCTTCCCCCATCATTCACTCACCCTCTCGCTTTCTCTCGCTCCCCCTCACCCTGACCCCAAGCTTTCTTAATGTCCATGCCAAATTGGCAACAAGGCAACATTGTTTTCTCTTAATAGATTATAAATATTTATAAAAATATAAATGTTATGGGATAAAATATACTTGGGCAGTCAACAGTGTATCTGGGCAGGGCAACCAAGTGTCACCTATATGTGTGTACAAAACACTGCCGAGTGATGGTAAGAAGAAGAATACAGAAGTAAATACAGTGATGAAGAAATATTATGGCCCAGGTCAACATGGCCTCAGGTGATGATTTAACACTGACACATAATGAAGGTGGCGAGCATGAACTAATTAACGATTGAGGAGAAAGCATGTCTCTCCCAGGCTTTTAAAAGGAAGTTAGGGGATGCAGCCTTTGGAGTGAGAATGTTTCCCATCTAACTCCAGCCTGCAGTACAACTCCGCTCTTCCAATAATAGATTAGTTCAAATGCCAAATTGTGCTTTTCTCAGACATATTGCCCACACTATGTGGTAACATCATTGTGTTTGTGTTTAGTGTGTGTGTACATGAGCTTGTCTGGTGGGGGTTGGTGTCAGTGCAGCAACGAACCAAGAAGACTCGGTTTACCATTTCAAAGACGGCTGTTTTTCAAAAGTTTACACACACACACTTGCACACAAGCACACTCCCACACACTGGTTCCCCAGCTTGTGGACGTGCAATGTGGGCCGCCAAGCCTGGTGCGAACAGATGGGAGGAACAAACCGGTGCAAAATAAAGTTAAACTAGAACAAAATGACTGTGTGAGCGGCGCTGCCGCCCTTTGTTTGCCAGGAAGGTGATCCTCAGCATCTGGGGATGATGGAACGCATGATTAAAATTACCAGAGGGAATGATTAATATCTCCTTAAAGCACACACTTCCAGCTTATCAATCATCCCATTATGCCGCAAAAGTTAATTGTATGAGGGGAGGGTTGGGTCCAGTGAACTATGAAAAAGTATCCTGTCCCTCGACATGTTTACTTACAACAGCAGAGATCCTGAAATTCTACTTTCCAGCATTACTCTCTTACCTGCAGACCATGATATCATTGAGCAATATGTGTGTGTCATTTATCGAACAGTGTCCCGCTTAAAGACTGATATATAAACAACCATGCCTGATTTTTTCCACATACCATGGCACTTATGTTAAATATGCTAAGCATGAGAACCCTTTTAATATTAGCTGATGGATGGATGTACATTTTCATGTAGCAAAATAGGCACTTTGCTTTAATCTTGCCCATACTCTTGGACTATTTAATGTAATTGCATGTTGTTGCACTTATGCTCAAGGGTGTGATCGATGGAGATTATTTCTAAACTAAGCCTGTATTCTGAGTGTGTGTGTGTGTGTGTGTGTGTGTGTGTGTGTGTGTGTGTGTGTGTGTGTATATGTGTGTGTGTGTTGCTGTGACAGAGGGCACTAGTGGAGGTATGGGCAGGGGGTCTCTCCTCTCTCACTGGCCCAGCTTGCCCTTGCCTGATCTCCCTCCGCCTGGTTGCCGCTGTGTCCTCCTCTTTGCCCTCTCTGCTCTGCTGCACTCATACCCTTCCCTCAGCTTTCTCCCTTTCTCTCTCTCTCATCCCCCCCAAGCCTCTCCCTGCGTGCCCGCGCTGCCTGAGCCAGCTGCTCCCACTTCATCTTCTGCAGCGTCACTAGCCGGGGGTATTAATCATGTTTTTTGAGAGGGACACTCCGCTATTTATCTCCCTGACACTTCCTGCATTCAGAGGCCCATTGCTGGGCACAGCCCATTGAGTAGTAAGATTACACATTACCGCGCTCCATTGCCTCTCCCTGCCCTCGCCATTGACTGGCCGCTCGACGGTGGTATCGCACTCGCACCGTCGGACGTAATTTATGCTGTATGTGTATGAGAAAGACTATACTGTTCCCTTTTCCTCACCGTTCTCTCACCTCTCTCTGCCTTCCTTTAGGCATAAGTGAAGCATGTGCACCTTTAATTGCAGTGATCTGTCTGTGCCTTGTGTACTGTACAACGCATGAGGCAGAGGCTAACAGTTTCTCTGTGTGTTTATTCACAGAGTGCACCATTCCCAATGAGTATCAAGAACATTAGCTAGGAGATAGTCTTAGATAAAAGTTAAACTTTCCTGAACTTAAACTCTGGCTTAATAGATAGTTTAACCTAACAAAAGCATTTGTATATACTGTTAAGGAGTTTCTTCAGCATATTTAACAGTAAAGTGTTATGTTCTAGAATACAAGCTATTCAACAATTCTAAGCAATTTAAAATAGCTTGTACTGTAAGTTGATCTTACAGTTCATTGATTTATTTACTATATTTTGTGGTGCAATTGTATTCGTGCTACCAAAACATCTTTAAGCTTGTAGAACATCTTTAAGCTTCAGCTCAGATTCTGTGCTGGGAAATGTCTGTACCCATTACGCAGTGCCCTGATTATGTGTGCAAGTATACAGCGTTTGTTTACCCCACTATAAGTCAAAGTGAAGAGCATCACCATTTACTTAATTTTTTTTTTGGAAAACATATTAGTTTGAAGTTTATAAGGGGGTTTAATTATACATTCTTTCATTACATATTGCTGAGCATGTGCATAATGTACTGTATATTCACCCTGTTTACTGTAAACATCAGGCTTGTGTGATGTTTTTACATTTTAAAAATTGCAGAATGGAATGAATAGAGTAAAAAAAAAAAGACAGTGAAAGAGCATTTACACCATTTTAAAATAAAAAATGCAGTAGTATGGTGGATTTTTTTTTTTTAATCTATTCTGCGCTATAAACAGTTAAAAAAAAAAAAGAAAAAAAAGAAAACATAATAGAACAATTGCTTTACAAATTGGTTTCCTAATGTCCTCATGGCCAACGTTTCACTGTTCTGCTCTTAAAGTGTTTAAAAACATGTGCAGTGAACAGTGCAGGAGACTGCCGGTAAAAAAACAACCAAACAAACAACAAAAAAAGCATAATTATTCTGAGTAATTACCATTAACATTATTCATTATATACAGTGTTAGACTTATTTTGGCAGTTTTTCACAAAAAAATTCATTTTGTGGCATCCCTAATAAATATAATTAACAGATGTTAAATATATACTTATATAAAATATATTCGTAATAACACTGTGGATTTTATTTTAAATTAATGAACTCAAAACATGATCCCTTTACCATAACAGAAAGTGAGGATGCCCACATAAATTTAGTTGAGAACATGTGAGATTGGGGAAGGGGACAGGGATGCATGCAGGGTCAGTCCATATCAGAGAGTTCAAAACACCTGGATGTGCATATCATTCCAGATTCACATCATGATTGATGGGAGATCTCCTGCTATATTGTGGGGAAAAAGGCTGCTGTTATGGAGTAATTTTGAGTGATAACTCATGCTCGCATACTCCGATGTCAAATCACAGTGTGCCTAAATACAAATATGGGTAGGATTAGTAATGAAGTGTAATATCATGTAATATTGCACAAGCCTGATAAAAATTTATAATTTTATTAACTCAGCGGCTGCTTACGCTGTTTTTCAGTCCAAGTTAAAATATACTTTTATGCTAAATTTACTGTCACTATACAACAAACAGGGAATCAGTACTGTTTATTGTTAAAAATTTGTTTTAGGCAAAGATCACAGCACAAGATCTAAGAAGTATGTTTTTCCAGCTGGTGTTAATGAATGGCAGATGACTGCACTCGGGAATAAAAATAAACACATGGACCTAGTTCACAATCAAGTGCCCTTATAGACACAGATACTATTACAGATAGATACAGATAAAGAGCATACTGCTTTGATTAGACTTTTGTCTCCATGTCTTCTGTGTTATCTGTACCATACTTACAATGTACCTGTGGCATATAGGCAGTGAAGTTTGGAATTGTTTCAGTGCTATGGCAAGTCATCTCTCAAGCCATGACAGACTAGTAGTCCTTATTGTAAGCCGCCCTGTGGGAAGTGACTTAATGACCCTACAGTGAGACTGGTGCTAAGTCTCATACACTCATCTTACATGGAGAATATTTGAGAGATTCATTCAAGTGCAAGTTCTTTACACAAACGCCACCTGACATTCTGCAGGAACGCAAATCATGTCATGCTAATTTGGCCTTCACTTATCTTGTAAATCTTAGTGGAAAGAGTGAAGGGGTGAGAGGTGGTCATTAACAAGAGAAAACAGCCTGCGGCAGCTCAGGGGCTTTAGTGGTACAGGCTTTTGCTTTCTTCTTTTTCCTTTACCCTCTACTCCTCTCCCTTAGCTGTCTCTGTAGAGATGTCGTTGCCTGAAGTTAAGAGAGATATAGTAAAAGCAGGGGAGGAGTTAGGGAAGAAGTTAGGAAAAAGAAAACACTAGGCATCCTATCAGCATGTGGACATACCGGAGCATTTTCCAATCATAACTGTTTTCTTTGGCCTGGGGACTCCAATGGGCCTCTAGAGAAGTGATTACAGTCAAAGAGAAATGTAGCCTATAAACCTTTCTTTCCCCCAATCTTACTCCCTTCCCTCTTTCTTTTCTCACACACTCCCCATTGTCGGGGAACTGGTTTCAGGCCCATATGGTTTAAATTCCAAGTGTGAAATAAACCCAAACACAAATTATTTCATGGAATAAACACAAGAGAAAGATTTTCAGGCTTGTAACTACTTACCATTAGATTAGCCTTGTTTTCTCGTGCATAAAATTGGAAATAAAACCCTTTTTACAGCACATTTTTATGTCAGAGTTACTTTAGTTCGGGGCTCAGCAGCCATCCTCTCTGCTCCTGTGCTTTTATAAGGCCGTTTAAGCACAGGCTCTTCCAAGGCTGACTTGTTCCTACTTTGCCAGCTAATCTTAAACAGGAAATAGCAGCATCAGAGCAGAGTGGAGGGGCAGTGGGGGGTGACACACTTGTTTATATAGCCTGTAATTGGTTGGTTTCTGGAGCATGCGTAATGAGGTGAATCATCCAGCTGATGATTTAAGAGCTAGCCAACGACTTAATAAGACATGCATGCAGCCAGGCACAAGAGGCCAAGAAGGCACTGAAATGATGTGGCCTTGTTCACGTTTACTTGTTCTGTGTCATGATTGTGGGGAACTTTTCATTTAGGGAATTTTTCTTAATGATAAATAGAGGTACTGTATATCCAGATTGCAGACACAGTTTGCTTTTAAGTGCATTTAATATTTTTATTTATTTTGACCAATCACAATCGTCCTTGCATAGGCTACCAAATCAGTTTGTATTATAAATCTCTCCAAATTCTCATATCTTCTCTGACTTGTAGAGATCTGCATGTAGGCCAGTTCTGACTGTCAGCTAAGTTGTAGAAACAAAGGCCATATTTATTATATCCAGTATAATATATAAATTTACTGCAAAATGAATTAACTTGTAAACAAGCCTGAATAATGATATATTTTTATTAAATTAAAATCATTGTATTCATTGAAATAAAAAAGTGATTGAATTTTACTATCTTTCATATTATTTTACAAAGTGGGCAGTGTACACAAATCAGAGTCAGCATGGAGTTATTGTATCTGTTGTGCAGGAGCCTGAGGCTGCTTATCTCAGCAGATAAGCAGCTGAGAGGCAGTGCTTATGCTCGGCTGGCTTCAACACAGAGAGCATGAGTGTAGCTCTCACATAAAAGCCTCTGGCCTGCCCTCAAAAAAGCCAGGAAATGGAGCCCAGAACAACTCTCTGATAACAAGGATCTGGCTTCAAACAGGGACAACTTCAAATACCTCTGTGTCTGTGTGGTTGTGTGTATGACTGCGTGTGTGTGTGTGTGTGTGTGTGTGTGTGTGTGTGACTGCCCTCTCCGTCTCACCACCTAATGACACTGTATGTGGCTACAGCCACGGCACGAGGACATACATTCCACTCGCTTTTGATGAACTGAAATTTGCTCCACAAGAAAGCAGACAGCACATGCCATGGAGAATTCTCCAAAGGGAGGGAGATGAAAAGGGCAGGACTGTCTGTGCGCTGAAAAATACTGCCACAAGTATCAGAGCTCTGACAGAGTCTTATTCTTGTTGTGTAATTTTGTACATTAGGGCCTCTCAGATGACTGTTGTTTTTACGGCCTCCGCACTGAGCTTGTTTGTTTAAGATAGCTGTAGCTGTTTCAAATGTTTTCAAATGTCTTCGGTTTGAGGGGTGGCATATATATATATATATATATATATATTTTTTTTTTTTTTTTTTTTTTGGTCCTATCATTGTATATTATGTCATAAAGATAGAAAACACAGTAGAAATTCAATTTATAGATCTCATCTATAGATCTATCAACTATGGATGACATACACATTTTTAGAATTTGCGATCTTATGGTTTTGCTTTTGCTGTATTTTTTATCAACCAGGTACAATTATTTGTTAGCTTATCAAAGCAATGTAAAAAATACTGCTTGGTTTGAATTTCTCTGAAAAACTCATCATGGTGCAATTATCTATCCTCTAGCAATCTAGATTAAACTAGTGGTATAATTATTACAGATTTTCTTATCACAGTGTTCCATCATATTAATATATTATCAAATCCCTAGATAGAGATGTGACTAAGGGCATGCATGCCACTCTTTTTTAGCACTTTTGTAGAAACACTGATGCAGTGTGGATGAAAACAACATTTTTCTGTAAATACAGCCCTGTAGATGAGTTGCTATAATTGAAACAGTATTTCTGAGAAATAGATATGGCCATAGTTCCACATTCCCTCAGCACGTTTACCTTCCTTCCAAATATTCTTTGTGATTATTATGCTCAGGACTGAGCATGCCCAAAGAGAAATCAGAGCAATAATAACAATACTAACATGATGAATCACCCCTATATATCAGAAATTCCTAGAGGACCAGGGCAACCTCTCCTTCCAAATGTTCTATTGATGCTGATCACGGCGTGTAAAGCTGTGGCGTGACCTCTCTTTACCCACCTCCCTGACACCCCCTACCTCCCCCAATGCCCCCCCCCAGTATCTGGGCCTCCTCCTCCCGGAGAGAGGGCTTTCAGTCTGCTCACACTTGATGAGCATAGCATATGTCTCTTGAATAAAAAATAAGGGCCACAATCTATTTTTAACTTTCATTGTCTCTTTACTTTCTATTGACAAGTGTTGGAGAGGCAGAGCGTCGCAGTGTGGGGCTGAATTCCTTTTATTTGAGGGTCTTAATGGGCCCTCGAAGGGTTTTTCCATTATATACTAAACAATTATCTAAGAAAAAATAATGACACCATTGTTATCTGAACTGTTATTCATGTACATTCTGTGTATTTTTAACTTTGATTTAAAAACAGCGATATGAATTATACATCATTTATAGTAATAGTGAACATTTATATTTTTCCTCACGAAAAGAAAACAAAAAACTACCTAAACAGAATTTTAAAATGTGCAATTATTTCCTGATTTTTTTAACCTGATTGTTTAATTGGTCTAATTGAGGTGTTGTGTGTTTAATGGGTTGTTCATTAAAGGTGTTGGAATGAAATACCATCATGCCATTTTTATTTTTTGAAAATTTATAATAGTTTTGGCCATTTACTGTAATTAGATCAAAATGAGATTTAAATATTCTGCTCTCTTTTGTATTATATCTAATTATGGAAATATGCACCAGATGAAGAAAAACACAAATGACAGAGTGCTGGTCATGTCCTGTAATTAACTGCACAAAACTCATTTAAAAATTTCACTCTCCAATCAGAGTACACTTAACTTCTCACTCCATTGCGATTGTACTGGGCTTTAAATTAATTTCAGAAAAAAAAATGTTTAATTAATCTAAGCTTTTTTTCTATTTGATCATTTTATCTGTAAAAGAAGGTCTGTGCAGAGCAGACACAGATCTGTTATCCTGAAGGTGTCTAACGTATGCAGATGTCCCAAGGGGTCTGCATGGCAAAGTAAAATTAAGAAGAGCTTAAACTGTGAAACTGGCTGTAATGAGCTATCATTGCTCAAATTACACCAAGCACTGATTGGGTTTAAAGTAATGAAGAAAACAACATGATCAATCATCATCAAGGTGCAAGTGCCTTAGGGTTGGTGGCCAGGGCCTGACACTCACACTGTGGTAGAGCTGTGGAGAAGAGACACCAGCCCTGTAGCACACACTAGCATGGACAAAATTCCTTTATGAGATTAGAGGCCCAACTCAGACACTACACCAGACACAGCATTATTACAATGATTCTGTATGGCATACCTCCACCCCTGCCATCATCTGCAAAATAAATGACAGATTGTGTCCCCTGTGGCACTCCGGAGTGTGTGCACGTCTGTTCTTTGTGTTGCGTTAGTAAGGCTAATTGTCATCCAGAAGTTTCACTATTCAGTTTTTCTACAGTGCTTTTTCTCTCCGTTCCCTTCCTGAAGCGGAGTAAGTTTAGCGAAAAGCTACATTAAATAGCAATTTTAATATGCTCATTTTGGTGAATAGGTATGCTGGGAAGCACTCACACCACCCATTGTCATTTAAATACACCATCGCACTTATGTCAGTCAGAGTACGCTGACGAAACGGTTTTAAAAAAGTAACTTGTGTTCGGCTTTTGGATGTCATTTATACCACAGTTCACCAGCCAATAATTCTAATAAGATAAGGGAGTCACATAATGGAGCAATTCTAAGTAATATTAAGAGGAATATGCAGATGGCGACCAGTGAAAATCCCTACGGTGATTAAGTGCTATTATGAGATGAATAATGTAGCTAATCACCAGTGGAGTTGGATCTGGGTGGGATGGTTATAAAGCGTATTTTAAAAAAGGGGGGGATTCAGTTCATTTCAGAAGAAACAAATTACATGTACAGCAAAAGGTGTTTTTAACCTCACATGCTTCACATCTTGTCCATACACTTTTATCGACCAGCTTCAAGTCTATGTTTGGCATTTCAGCTCCTTTGTTTTAAAGGACCAGAACGTTTTGAGCCGATCGAATAGTAGCGCTGGCATTAGTGTGCATGAAAGCTTCCAAAGTTGCCCATCATCAATAATGAGGTCTCATTTACACAAATTACTCTGAACGCTGATTAGGTATTATCTAACAGCAAGGGTCATCTTGATCAATCATCATCAGCATGCCAAGCGCCAATGGACATCAAAAGGTTAACCCAGATTCACGGGGCGCATGGCGATGTCAGCAGAAATCAGTGCAGCCGGGCCACCACACTGTCGATAGAGCAGCTAGACAATTAGGTAATGATTAAAATAGCCACAAGCTGGAGTCGATAAGAAAATGAGCCATCTCGGCATAATTTGAGAATGATTTGTTTACCAATCTATGCGAAAATGAGAGTGTAAAGTGGTGCAAATCACACCAACCCATTGGTACGTTTGTGAACTTCATTTAGAGTTCTGAGTCCAATGTCTGTTTACTTGTAGTAATAAACCTATTTACCTTTCCTAATAAATCTATTTAATGATTAATCTATTCTGGTATATTGTGAGTCCAGATATTAAAAACCTCCCACATGCATATAGAAATGTATGAATGTGCATGTTTTCTCCTCTGGTGCCAGTGTATATGTCTGTACAGTGTGTTGCTAGTGCCATATGAATGTGTTTGTGCATTGCTGTGCTTTAGGTCAGCGTTGCTTCATGAGAGCCAGAGGAAGAAAGAAACAGTTGGCAAGTGACTCACTTATGCAGAGAAGTGCTAATGATGTCCATGACAGGAAATGATGGACATATAGGTCTAAAAATAACGCAGTTGTCTGGAGTGAAAGGAAAGTATTTGAGAGATATCATACTCTACAAATCTGAGTGGGAAAAGGGCAGTAAACAATTACTAGTGTTCATAAACAAGTGATGTTATGTTGACTTCAAAATACTTTGTTCTTATCGGGGCTAATTAGAACATGAAATCAGGGTCACTTGCCTTTTACTCCCAATCATGAACTGCATAAAAATATGGCATTTATTTTCAGCATTATTTACGAAGTAGGGGTGCAAAAAAAACAAAAGAAACCCATGAAATTCAGACTTTAAAATGAGTGGGACGTTCGCAGACATATGTCTGCCGTATAGATATAACACTCAACATATTTCAAGAACACACAGGCATTATTCATCTTATTTATTATTTTATAAGTAAATACAGGAATATGGAACGTGGAAATATTGCACTTCATATATAAGCAAATTCCTCTCTGATCACAGTGCCGAGATTCAACCCCAGAATCTTGCTGATTTGAATAAGGAAATGAAAGGCCATCTAGTCTCTGCGCCTGCAGTGTTTGTCTACCACTTTAATACACTGAGCTGGAGTAAGAACATGTGTCACCTAATTTTTGAAATTATTTGCTCTGTGCTGGGAAAGAAGCGACTGCAAATATGAGAGCAGAATGAGAGCGCAGAAGGTCCTCCAGAGGCCACCGTGCATATATTCCACTATACTCACTAGAAAAATGTCTAATTCCATGGCTTTGCTGCCTGGCCAATTGACATTCATGGTATGTTTTGTCAGCTAGCAGAAAGAAGCTCTTATGGTTTTGCTCTGAACTGCTTGGTCTTTCTCTTCCAGGCAAAGAAAATCCATTGTGCAATAAATTTAATCATTGTGAGATGATACCGCAATATGCAATTCCAATCACCGTTTGCATTTAAATCTAAACGGAAAGCAGAGAAGCTAATTGTGTTATGGATAGGCCACTTGTCTCCTTCCTTTCCTTCCCTAATATCCTTGGATGGCTTGACAAGGTATTTAGGCATTTCTGTCTTGGATTACTTGAAAGTAGAGCAGTGTGCTCTTTATCCGCACTAACTGGTATCAGATACGGAAGCTCCAAAGCCCTTCAGTTGAAATTTGGCGGTGATAATTTCATTGAAAACATGTTTTGTGCAGAGAAAATAGCATTATTACCTAGTTATCTGGATTATCTCGTCCATAAGGCCTTTGATGTGTTCACAGTCACTGAAACACAGCCTCTGATCTTTAGGGGCTTGGATGAGTAGATCAGATCCAATTGGTGAGAAAAAAGCCCTTCATTTCAAACATAACAAATCATATCATGTGAACAGCCTAGCATCAAACTGAGAGCGAGAGAGTAATACAGCCGTGACGAGTCCAGCTCCGTTTCATCTGAACCAACCTGAACCTACGCGAATCATTATCAGAGTAATAGTTATTCTCTTTACTCAAGTTCATCCCAAGACATGACAGGTGTGACTCTTTGTGACATTTTAATGGCAAATATTCATATTAGGATATGTTTTAGTTATTGGGGTTTTCCATATACTTTGCAGAGCAGCTTTGTAATTACTTTAAAGTTAGTAGGGTTTTTCTGATTCATTTATTAATTCATTACTTTTTAATTGGCACATTTAACATTTATAGTTTTATTCTAATATATGGTGTTTCTTTAATCAAAAATCACTTGTGAGGAACAGTATGTAATATTCAGAAAGAGAAATACAACAGAAGGAAAGGATGGATTTAAATGGAAAAACAGACAAACAGAGCAATGTTTATGTTTGGAATCTGTACAAATCATTCTCTCCCTAAGCAGCATTAAGGTGAGTCCTTTTAAAATCTTCTTGCTCAGGATCCGTGTGTGTGTGTGTGTGTGTGTGTGTGTGTGTGTGTGTGTGTGTGTGTGTGTGTGTGTGTGTGTGTGTGTGT
>JAQQZR010000037.1:13606488-13630122 GCA_030068235.1 Notoglanidium macrostoma | reverse complement strand
CAGTCTCTTTTAAAGTCATAAAAATAAAGAAATAATTGAATTAGAAGGTGTGTCCAAACTTTTGACCGGTAGTGTATATGGTGGAATTCTACCCCATCTGCCCCTACGGACAATCCGACACTATAATGTGATAAATGTGTATTAGTTAAGCTTTACGCCTACTGGAAGTACAGCTTATTTCAATTCACTGCCCACACTACTGCAATTGGTACATGTGTCACCTGAATAGATCCCTTTTGTAACCATAAGAATATTGTATTATATAAGATCTAAAGCATTCTTTAGATTCCTGCCTTCACTCAAACTCTGTGTCAGTATAGCTGATGAATCTCTGAAAGTTATAAAAATTAAGAAAAACATTTGATAATAAAATACATTTGTGGAAAAATAACATATCATCACACAATTATTATACTATAAATGAAATTCACTTCTCTGTTAAGTAAACAGTTTTGTCTTCACAAAGATTCCCAGTTTAACAAATTAAACATTTACATCAAATTATTAAGGCTGGAATTAAAGTTCCCTTAATACATTTGAGACAGTTCATTTTAACTCCATGAAGACCAAATGGAGAAGACTTTAAAACATTTTACAAATACAGAATGTTTCGATTTTATGCAGTCTGGAGTTTTAAAATATCTGGTATGGTTTGGACAATCAATTTAGCACAATGCTTGTTTTTTGACAAGAACAACCACACAGGGATGGGAGAAATCACCCAGATGGGACACTGCATGCACATATCCTGATTATCCTGATTTACATTGTACATTTATATTTCCTGACTTATACACAATGTTCACCCAGAATCAGTATTCTGTTTCTTTTTTTGGACACAGTGACATTTGAGAGTATTTTTAAAGCTCACAAAAGTTTCAGATAGTTAAGTTCTTTAATATTATTATTGTTATTTGATGGTACTTTGATCCCTAAGATTGAAATTTTGAAATTGGCAAGCATTTTAATTATATATGGTAGTTGCCACCTTCAATGGCTTAAGGTGAATGAAATACGTATACCATGAAGTAACCTTGATATCTTTGTTTTAAATCAACTCAGTGACTCAACATCTTGTATACAGTATGCACACAGACATGCCATGTTGGCTGCTTCCACCTCACGCCTACCCACGCGTATCACGTAATGGCCAGGGTGGAGAAATGAGCATTTGGCGAGGGCTGTATAGGCGGAGGGGACGTGTTAATTGAAAGTTAGGATCACTTTGTGGCCATTACAGGGAGAAACATGAGACGTGTTAGGCAGGCAGCACCTGCTGTCGCTGGGCTAATTGTGTCGGATTTGCCCGTGTTTATCAGGAGCTGCAGCTCATCATGCTCCTGCCTCTAGTTACAGCTGTATTATTACCTGAGTTTGACATTACAGCAGGAGGTTTGACATTACACCACGTTCTGACCCTCAGCGTCACCTTCTCGGAGACCTGCTTTTAAAAGCCACAAACCCATTTTTAGAAGCTAAAATGTGTAAAAATAAATATTCCAGCACTTCTCGGTCCATCATTTAGATAATCTATTTCAGAAGAATGTGTATTTTCCTACTTTTATGTAAATATTCATGAAAAGATATTTCAGCCTTAACCCAGGCAATTCATTTTGGCACATAGGCATTTATACCCTGGCTCTGTCTCTGAGACACAGTTCTGTTCCAATTAGATGTCATGCTATAGGAGGGTGTTTGAAAGCTCTTGAATAGCAGCTTCCTTGCATATGAATGGGCTGCACACAGACCCCGAGTGCTATGTGGGTGACTGGCAATGAAACCATACTGTGCTTTTGAGGGCCAGCTAGGGGCGATGGCGTATAATCTGATTCCGACTCCAGCAACCCCTGCTTTTATTTTTAATTGTCCCACTGTAGCATTTAAGAGCTATTGATCCCCGGAAAAGCACTAAGTTAAAGAATCGCTATTACTGTTTATATTCCCCGCTTGGAGAAGGCACATCAAAGGACATTTTAATGTCACAGACTTTCTGAGGGAATTTGAAGCCCAGGTTTGAACAGGCCAGCCTATGAGCGAAAAGGACACGCAATAGACAAATGCAGAAACAAATGTGAGGGCAATTTACGGCTAATCAAATTGTGTCCAAGCATTGATTTTTTTACAAGTAGAAGTTTACCATGCATGGATTTCAAAAGCTGATGGCATTTAAAAGTCAAATGTTATGTTCCCATGGTTAATCCTAAATCGGGCAAAAGGAGAGGTGAGTTATTATTCATGAGGTAAATCAGTTGATAGGCAATTACCAATTAGTGGTAACCCATGTAAATATTTTAAAGAAATAGTGTGGGGTTGTAATAAAATATTTTTTAGAGAATGTTGTTCTTACTCATGAATTGTATATTAGGTAGTAGGTGCTGCATGTTGAAAGTATTTTTTCTGTTTAGTAATTTTCTACAACTAACAACTATCAGTTGTTAATATTTTATGAAATGTTAGTTTAAATTAAATGATTTAGAAGAAATAATAATGTGTAAATTAAGTTTGTCTTATTAAATGATCTAGGATGGCTGGCTGTATCAGCTCAGTCATTTGCTCTGTCCTCTTTACTGCTTCTGTTTCCTTTAGCACACATCCTCCCACATTTACTCCTTTAGGCACCCCTTTCTTTAGCAGGCACCTTACATCTTTTAGCTCACAAAATATGGCCCTTTTAGATGAGGCCTCCTCTTTCTTGTACCTCCACTCCCCAGATGTTTTGATTAGCAGCAACTCGTATGCTGGTCAGATCCCGGGATTAATGACGGATAATTTGCCCGCGGTTGGCACGGCATTCTGTGGCTCTGCCAGCCTTTTGGATGCCATATGGGCAGAAGCAGCTGTTTTCATTACTCTCCCTTGCCCAGATGTGTCAAACAGGATGCCGGCTTCAATCGGCAGCCTTGCTGGCACTCGACAGGGGGTACTTTTGACTTGCTTGGCAGCTAATTACTTTAATGTAGCTGAGGACGGAGGCCCCCGCATGCTTCTTTAAAGGGCCTTTTGCAAACAGCCGAATGCCAGCTGTCATCTCCACACACAACAAGGGAAGATGGATAGGTTGCAGGCTAGAAAAACCAAAGAGAAATACAGTGTGCATGAGCATGTTCAAGAGTCATAGGCAGTCAGCATAGAGAAAGACATGCATGAAGTTAAGACTAAAATATTATGTGCCTTCCTGTACCTTCATTTAAGACTGGCCTTGGCCTCTATAAGCACCAACTTTCATACAGAGCATGGGTGATTTGCTATAGTTTAGGCCGCATCTGCAGCGTACACAGCAAAGGTGTTGTGGAAGTGTGAAAGCCCCATGCAGATTGTGTTAGGCATGCTCGAGGCATGTTTGGCTGGCATCATGCTGCATCAGCTGGCAAGCCAGTATGAGACCAGAAGTGAGACCAGTGCCAAGGTCACTGTTCCCTTTTACGTAAGAGGCAAAATGGTCTCAGCAGAGCAGTGCGTGTCTTGTAGACAGCACTACTGTATTGTTGACTCCATATGATGTGCAATCACACATTTTTCTAGAAGAATACTGAAGGCTGTTGAAAAATGACAGCCGTTAAATTGAGCTTTTCACAGGGTGCATTATTCCCAAGTGCTGTATGGCACACATTCAAGTAAACTGTTCCTTGATCTTCAGTCATTATCACACCACAACAGTAAGTTGTTTGATAAATACAAATAATAGCAATGTGCATTTCATCAATACCATCATTACACCAACACACTCCATTGATGCAGCTTCATTATGGCATAGCACTTTGGGGCTTTGCTATCCCCTATATAGAGCACAATGGCAAAGTTGTAGAGCAGCCCCACTTAAGGGGTTCCTGCAACTGTCTGTTATTTTTGATGTGCGTCAATAAGCCGTCACGTCTCATGCTCTGTAGGTTTAGCGCTGTCATAACAGATAGAATTAAAGTGATGACAAACTACAGCTGTCTGCCAGTCAGTACAAATGTCTTCAGCTGGTATTGTTTATTTGTTAGCTTGTTAGCTTGACTGCTTTCACAAATTTAGCATTTCAAGAGATCAAGCACAGCCAAGTGCAAGTGCAAGAGAGGGGTTATTTTCATTCAGATAAGAGTACATGCAGTAGTTTCCAGGTGCAGGACATATATATAAGAGAAATGACTCATGTACCAGTGTGCAGACTGACTCTCTTGATGTTTTAAGTATTGATCAATTGTCTGACTCTTCTAGACATAGGTTACACACTACATTTAAGTACATTAAGCCTACTTTATTATTATTATTATTATTATTATTATTATTGTTGTTGTTGTTAAAGTACATTATATTTTCGTTATGCACAAATAAAAACATGATACTGTGTTTGGTCCAAGTTTTTGGACCAAATTCTTTTGTCATATTTCTCCAGAAGAATAATTACATTCATAGACTCTTATTAGAGAGAGTACTCTTTGCAGATGTAACAGTGCCTTGTATTGAGCATCATACTAAAGGACTTGACATTGTTTGTGTCTGCAGCCCACTGCTTATGACTGTTAAGAGTGCTTCAGGCTTGAAAACTTCCGCAAGTGCTTTATACACTGAGAGTCATTCAAAGTTTAGTGAGAGAAAGGTAGACTTAAGTCTCCAGAGAAAAGTGATGTGATAAATTGAGCTTCTACAAATCAACTGCTTTCTTCTTTTTTTTTTTTTTTTAACAAATGTGACTTGAAGGTCTGATGTGCAATTAGTGCAATTTATTTATTAGTCACAAATATGCATTAGTTTGTAAGGCTATACTCTATTATTTTTAGCTGACAAAATAACCATGCTCATGGTAAGGATCTTCTGGTATGGTTTTACAAGCTGTTGACTTTTAGAGTAGATATTTTATATCGTCATCTAATGCTATGAAATTAATTATAAGGTAATTCCCTTTTCTTTTGTGTATGCCCGCTACAGATTTATTTCTGTATAAAACATATATAAAAGAAAATCTTAGTCCTTTATGACATATGCATGTGCATTATGACAGAAAACCATTGGATATAAAGTGGATTAGGGGTTGTATTCCTATAAAAGTGTACCTCAACATCTCTTGATGTTGGTGACAAAAATATAATTCAAAAAGAAGAGATGAGGGAGGTTTGGCCACCGTATTACACTCATTCAAATCTAACTTTGTTCCCTAAACTGGAAGATTGGATTTTCTTTATTAAATTATCTCTCTTGTTCACACACTCAAGGGGGCCATTGGCTCTAGGCACTAAAAGAAGCAGGAGAGGGGGAGGCAGGGAGGAAAAGAGGCAAAAGAAAAAAAAAACCTGGTCTGATTGTTGGATGTGAGGCTGGCATAATACTGGTTTGGGGAGGAGAATGAGATGTTTTGTTCTGCCGGTGCCCTTCTGTAAGAAAGGGTGCATTCGGTCTGGCTTTTTCTTTTTTAAACAGACATCCCATCTCTCACTTTTTCTCTCTCTCTCACTGTCTCTCTCTCATGTGAGAGTCTGTTGTGTGCCAGCATCAGGCCTTGAGCCTCTCACCACTTTGGGTCTTTGATGTAGCCCCACTGTGCTGTGGCCCCCCTCTTGCATTCTGATTGGTCGAT
This sequence comes from Notoglanidium macrostoma, assembly GCA_030068235.1. Taxonomy (NCBI): domain Eukaryota; kingdom Metazoa; phylum Chordata; class Actinopteri; order Siluriformes; family Auchenoglanididae; genus Notoglanidium; species Notoglanidium macrostoma. The sequence goes on along the minus strand of JAQQZR010000037.1, from coordinate 13,624,565 downwards.
AGTAGACAGGGCGGCTGGAGCATCGTGGGATTGGAGCAGGGATGAAAGCAAGCAGGGCAGCAAAAGGGCACCTACACACAGAGCCTGGCCTGTGCCTCTAGCTCCAGCCTCAACGGCCTTCTCTGACCGCAGTGTGAACCCCACTGTTAGACACCATCACATAGCCGCATAACCCTTCACTATCCCTCTTTTACACTTTTTCTCTGTTTTTGCTCTTTGTTTCTTTTCTTTTCTGCTGTCTGTTATTCTAGATTTGAGGTGCTTCCACTTGCTAGGTGCTATAACTGGACAAAATTTTGAGTATAACCTCCTGACAATCCATTCCTTGGGGCTCAACAGCAATTTTGAACTTGAAAGCATTAATGTTCCTACATCTCTGTATATGACAGAGAAGTTGATCGTTCTGTGTGCTCATGTAATTAAAATAGAAATGAACATCCGAATTCCTTGGCATAAGTCAATATCCATTTAATGTGAAGCAGATGAACACTGTCCAACATCTGTCAAATTCTAACTTGAGCTCCGTGGGAATTTGATTAACCATAAAATGGTGCATTATGTTATCCCTGTTAGGGCCATTTAGTGTTGCCAGAAGGTCACTTCAAAAAAAGACCTCTTCAGAGCAATAAGAGCTCTGTTTCAGCACAGCTGTATGCCAAGAGACTAGACCATCTCAATGCGTCTCTGTATGTCCATTTCTTTCTTTCTAGAAAGAACCCCATCACATAAATATCAGTTGGTGCAAACCAGAAGCCTATAGTTCATAAGAGAAAGTTTATTTTTGCCTCTGCTGTATCAAATAACTTAATATCTTACCTAATAGCATTACAGTGAATATATTTGGACAGTCTCATATTAGAACCTGAGGTGTTTCTAACTAGCTTTGCAAATAAATATACACCAAGCTTTAATCCCAGAGCAACAAATCAATAGCGTGGTTAAGCAAATTATAGTGTAGGAGACCCCATGCATGAATTTATTTTCTGAAACACTAATAAACACACAAAATGAAAATAGAGAACCCAAATGAACACAACTGCCATTCAGCAATGCACACTCCACTACTTCATGTTAAACATGATAAGCTTTGCTGAGAAACAGCACTAATCTGTCCTCCATCAGGGTCATGCCCCAGCTCTCACAAGGTGCAAGGCCTGGCTCTCAGGGAGCCCTGCATAATTAAGATCTGTCCTCTGGTTATGCTGGGTTTTTTTGTTTTTTTTAAAGACAGAGATCTTAAGCTGACCCTGTGTAAATGCAGTTGTCGCAGAAGTGACCCGCCTGTAAATGAGGGTCACATTTCAGGTGCTAGAAGGTCAGGAGGTCACAGAGGTTGGCTGTCTTTGTGGACCTGGTTGCCATGCTCTTTCAGCCCCTCAGCACAAACGTGCTTTCGATTGGGTTAGTTCCGATAAGGTGCTGAGTGGCAGGGGTCACCTCGTCTCTTCCGAGATGTGAAATGTGACAGGCAGCAGGATCCATGCCAGAAGAGCCAGCAAGCGTCTGTCTCACTAGTCTGGACAGCACTGTGGTGTCAGCAGTTATACATACAGCATGTCTCATCTTTAATATAGACCTCTATATCTCTCTATATAATATAGACCTCCTCTATTTATCTATATCTAACTAATATATATATATATATATATATATTGTATGTTTTTTTTAAGGGTGGGCAAAAATAGGTTTAAAGTTGTGAGTATGCAAAACACAGAGTTCATTCTTGTATTATTTATTTATTAATTGTTGAATTATTTATTTATATTATTTGTCTTATTTGTCTTTTTATTATTATTATTATTATTATTGTAATAATCATAACCTAGTGTATATATGTATAGATGTAGATATATACATATATAGAGAGAGAGAGTACAAATTTTGTTGTACAAAAACATTTTACATTTCCAAACATTACTTTTTATTTTCTATTTGAAAAATGTTTGTATGTCAGTAAAGAAAGTGGCATATTACGTAAGACACCACTTTTCAGACAGAAAACATAATGAAGGCTCCTGGGTTTAGCTGCAAAAAAAAAGAAAGAAGCAAGTGCAAAGGTCAAAGTCTCAAGAAGAGCTGTTGCAGATTCTTCAAGACCTCAGCTCAGTAAAACTCACCAGCTCATTTCCTTATAAAACTGCACAAAGAGCACCCGAGACTACTATTAAAAAAAAGATTGTCACACCAAATGTTGACTTTATTGCAATTTACTGTACATTGTGCTGTTTTTCTTTTAAGTAGAAAGGTTTCATTTCATTAATTTTGAGGTCATCTTTGAAGCATTTATTTTCTCATAGAATTTTGCACATATATATATATAAACTAGATCCTGAGAGATCCTGTTTTTTAATGCACAGTAAAAATCTGAATAGAATATATGCAATTCTGAAATGTTCATATTTTGCACTGAATAGAAACTGCAACTGGAAATTTCAGGCACAATTAAGTTAAATGGGAATTATTTATGCATGGAAAGTCATGTTTAATCTAGGCAAAAAAAAAAAACATTAATTTCAGCTGAACTCACTTATTTTATTTTAAAAGTCCCAATCCTAAAAACATAAAGCACAAGTCTTTAAAGCATAATGACTTTATATTACTCCAAACTCACTTCCTCAGGTTTGCTTTAGATCAGTTTATTGGCAAGTGACTAAGTATTGATTTTTAATACTTTAAAACAGTACACCGATCAACCTATGATGCAATAAGTAAGATTTAATAAACATCTTCTTTCTCCTCTCCATCGGTTTTGGCACAGACATTTTAAAGAGCGGAAAATACATGTGAAAGTGCTGCACTGCTGGCTGAGCCCTCAGGCTCTCATCTCACCGACAGGCATACTGTCGGTCAGAAACAGCACTCGTTCCAAAATCCCCGAAGCCGTGCCTGGCTCAGACGAGCCCACATTAGCTCAGGCATGGCACTCTGAGTGGAATGAAGCACATAAGCTAGCATGCACGTCACGCAAAGGGCTTTATCAAACATAGATCAATGGACAGACACATTCTCCCGGAGCACCTGCACTGTTAGGGTAAATACTGTATCTTCTGGGAACCGGGAGTCATTGATAGGTTTAGTCTATGTGTGTATGTGGTTGGGAGAGTGTATGCATTTATCTGTGTATATGTATCACCAACTTTAATCATTTTTTTCCTCTCCAACCACAAACAGAATGGTAAGTGAAGCATTGTAAGGCATGAGGGCTTTTCACAAGGGGACAAAAGGTGCAAGAGGCCGTGGGAGGACGGGTACATCCCACTCTGCTGGCTCCACAGGCCCCTGGCCTTCCAGCTGTAAAATTGGCTGATGGTGAGACTCTAAGTGAGCCCCCTGCACTCTTTAATGAGTCCACAAACAAGTAGGATATTTTCCCTGGCTAATTATCCCCACAAAAGGGCAATATGTTTTCCAAAGACCAGCTTATAGAAACCAAACATTAATAGCCCCAAGATTGCATATGTTCAAGGACCTTTAACAAAAGTGAAAAATGTATTATAACATGAATGAATTAAACTTGTACTACAAAATTAGATTGCTGTTTTGCCCACTATTATTTCTTTAACCTTTTGTATTATGCTTGTATTTTTCAATAGGCCTGCAATTGTGTTCGTAACATTGAGCAATTCGATGAGTTTGCCGTTATAATGCGCTCACTGGAAATAAAGCCAAATACAATTATTGTAAGACAGTGTAATGAAATAAAGTTTAGCCATGTACATTGCTGTGCAGTCTCTGTGAAAAAAAATAAATAAACATATTGATTTCCTTTTTTCCATGGCCTTTTTAAGAGGGAATTGAGCTAAATGAAAATATTTGTGCCCCTGAAACCATGGGGATAAGCTATTATTCGAAAGCAAAGGTAGAGGAAATCAATGGTAATGTCCCAAGTGATTTTGTCTCAGGAACAGCCCTTATGAAGGACCCTGCTTACCTTCTCGCATTTACATGAAGGAAAAACTGCTTTAAACCAAATGCTACCATCAATCCTCCTGTATTTTCCAACCTTCTCAGTATGCATGCCATTGCAAGCAAAGAGCTGCCACATGCCCTTTCAAATGGCTGGTTTAATCAGAAATATGAAAATGCCGTGGAAGATGTTAGCCTTGAGAGCTGACACCATGCAAGAAGGATTTACAACAAAAAGACCCGATTAGAGAAAGGATATGACTCGATGAATCATGTGTAAATGTATGAAAGTAGGTGACGACAAGGCCATGGCACCATGCAGCCGACAGAAAGCAAGCCTCAGTCAGAGCCTCCACCATCTTGTTTATATGATTCTTGGTTCTCCTCTTTCAATCACGGCCACCTCCTCTCCGTCAACATCACTCGAAAGCTAGATACCGAAGGAGTGCGAGCGAGCTGGATCGAGTGAGCCAAAGCTGGAACTTTGGCCCTATTGTTTAACAGCTGGTGAATAAGAACGGACACCGCAAAATTATTTTGAAGAGCAGGAGGCGCACGCCAAGCTCGGCGACCTTTAACTGCACTCCTTTAGCTGAATCTCATCCAATTAGAGCACTGTATATTTTCCCTAATAGCAGCTGATGAGGCAGGGCGTATGAGGCAGCACGCCCCGGCCCGGCGTTGCTACGCAGCGAGATGGCTGCTTAGCAGCGGAGGAGCGCTGGGGGATAGGTGAACAGAGAGCTTTAATTTGATAGGGTTAGAATCCTGCAGGCTCCGGGGTCGTGGGTCATCACAAGCTCGTCTGGCACTGAATATGAAGAAATCAGAAGTAAATTGCTTACATCTGCTGCTGGTGGCTGGGGGCCGGCTGTGATTGGCTCCCAGAGGTGGGTGCCATCTCGCACTGGTGAAGTAAGGGGGTCTAGGTGTAAGAGAAGCTTGCAATTGAAGTAATTCTGCATTAATAGACGTTAAAAGCATCCCCCAAGAGGCTTTGGAAAAAAGAAAAAAAAAAAAAAACCTTTCTACAAAGATTGTGGATTATGAGAGTATTTTTCTTATCTCTTGCTTAAAAAATTGAAAAATCTTGTAACTGTTGAAAATGTCTGGAATCTCTATCTGTGTTGGATGTAAACTGATGGGTAGGTCATGTTTCAGCTGAGAATTAAAAGCTCAAGTTTAACAATATTATTAAAGTTACTGCTATTCCTTAACAATTGGCAAGGGCATTTGTAAATATGCAGTATTTAAAATGTATGTATGAGCTAAGTTTACATTACAGAAAAAAGACACATAAATTCACGAATTCGCAGAATATAAACAGTAAACCCTTTACCTTTAGTTGTCAGATCACCCGTATATGTCCATCTCTATAACCCACTCATTGGGAGTGTGTCCAATGGAAAATTAGACAGGCTGTGAATTATTACAAATGTTCTGGCAAATGACACTCTGTTGGAAGGTCTTTGTCACCAATTATGTGTCCATTAAAAAACAGTCAATCAGTCAGTGTGCAAATAGCTAATCCTCTGAGGGCACCGTCATTGACAGGCCATTGTCGATAGTCCATCTGATATGATTTAGCTGTTAAGAAAGTCGGCACTCACCTTAATCTGTCCTCTCTCAAACAAACCACATTCATGCCCTGTTCCATCACCACTGATAACTTTAGTAAATGAGAATTGATAGCCGATGAATCATACATTTAAGTAAGTCAGTTTCTGCCGACATTACAAGTTTATTGCCGTATTTACTCGTGTCTTGCCGCAGGCCACAATTTGATGTGTGTATTACTGCTTAAATTGTGTTCAGAGTTCAGTTTATTTACCACCCACCAGTGTTCCACATCTGTCCACACAGCAGCCTCTACATTTGACTAAGTAAAAACACAAACTTGATGTCTAGCCAGTTAATCTGATTTCTAAATAAGTGGAAACCGAGACTCTGTTAGATCCTGTGTAAAACTCTAACATTATGTTCTCATATTGTAGTTATGGTTTTAGTGGGTATCGGTTTCCCAATCAAAACAAGTGCTCCAAAACATTATTGCGTTACGTTACCATTTTCAAACAAATAACTAGATATGGTCCAGAATTTGAACAGACAGTAGTCCTTCCACAAAGCCATTAGAGTCTGAGAGAGAGAGAGAGAGAGAGAGAGAGAGAGAGAGAGAGAGAGAGAGACTTCTGCACCACTGACAGCCCCTTTGATTTGCAATCTAGTCTAACATCCTGTGCAAATCAAGACCAATTCTCAAAGACACATAAATCACTCATACCTAGTAACTCCTGTTTATAACTTCTGCTGATTATCTGTAATATTTTTAGCATTCTAGAAGTTTTGCACTGGAACAATCCTATGAAGGAAGAGAAAGGAGCAATTTCATGCTTTTAGAGATGTCAGTTGTTATGTGTGTGTTTGGATTGTGTGTAGATTGATTTCTTCCCATTTATCAAATAATAGTAGTATAAAAACATTTTATTACTTTGTATTTTGTATAATAAAAATTTATCCCAAGAGCTCCTTGCTTAGTTTTGGAACCTAAACAGGAAAACATTTCAAAAGCTTGTCTTGTCATTCATGTTTATGGAGCTGGAGCTGGAGCTGGCGCTGGCTTTCTAAGGCTTGCCTTAAACATGGGGCCATGGTAATAGAAATATCAGAAGGTCAATCGGGGGTTAGTCAGTTTCCCTCCACAGGAAATGAGCTTTTGCTGGGCTGTGTTCCCAAAGTAATGAGCAACGCCGCTGTGTTTAATCTTTGCTAATATAGTTAAAATAACTCGATGAATTATTAAAAACAAGCAAATATAGCTACATGTCCTGTAGACCGCAGCAGCGCATACTGTCACACTGATATGCAGCAGTCGAGCTGACCAGAGCTGATCCTGAACATATATAGAGGCACATTAGTTCCTGGTATATAAAAGACCAAATGCTGACTCTATTTCCATATGTATCTAATTATTTAAATGATTGTCAGCAGAAACATTAATTAAACATTCACAATTTTTAACATTCCAGCTGTATATAAAGTATACTCCAGTTTTTCATTTCCATGTCCTGAAAACAGACTTGTGTTATTATTTTTTGAAAATTACTTTTAATCTTTTTTTAATGATTGTTTTTACTGTATAGTAAAAGATAATAAATATGAAGTCATGATATGCAAATATATTCTCTGTATTGTGAAGCCCATGATTGGACCGCGAGGCACAAATTGTCTTCGTCCAAGATGTTTGGCGACTCAGCAAAAGCTACCGTTCATGTTGCTAATAGCCTCTGTTCCAAATTTCCATGATAAAGGTGGGCAGAAAGATGTAAAAGCGGGAGGAAGAATAGCTGAAGAAATGAAGAGGCCCTGTTCGTCTCACATAATATTTCCCTTTGCATGCACCAAATACAGCATTGGGCACACACTAATGCTCAAATCATAAATGAACGAAGGCAAATGTTTTGCCAATAGCACGTACATACTTATTCATATGATGCTAATTCAGTCCAGTCATTCCCATCACGTCATTCTACTCTGGAAAATTGCAATTAAGTTTCTAGAGATAAAAAAGAGAGAGGAACGTCAGACATGCCGACTGCTCTGCATTTCAAGGCTTGATTGGACTATCAGCTAGTCAGTATGCCGCCATGGGTTTCGTCAATGTTAATTGATCCTTTCTGTAATTAATGTGAAAAGAGAAGGCCGTGTCCCAGTCCTGTCTGCTCATCCCCTCTGTCCATCTGAACAAAATAAAAGGCTGGAAGCAAGCAAATCTGATTCAGGCCTTTACTATGGACAAAAAGCAGGCTGTTTTTAGTTCACCTTTAAAAAAACAATTGATGTGTATGTTGTGTATGCTCTAGGTTCATTAGCTAGCCCTTCACAGGCTACTAAGTCATTTGCATGCAAGGGCTTTATGCCTTTAATAAGAATTGCGTGGGTTATTGTAACACCAAGCTTCAGAGTCACACGTTCACCGGGTTTTCTTTCTCTCCATCTCTCCGTCTCATATCCGCAGTGCGTTGTGTAGCCCACATGCACTATGAGAACAAGGCTCCGTTTAGTTTAGCATAGCATAACATTCCAGTTGTTTCCTTTCATGCTATGTTGTGTATGAACCACTGGTATAACATTCATAATTGTGCTGGAGAAAGCATTTTAATCATTGAGTGAGAAGTTCATGTTCATTTCTGTTTAGATATTGCGCATGTATTTTTCACGTTCACATTTCACGCCATTGTTTCTACCTAATTTCATCAGATTTATTTTTATTTTTTTTGCAAACCATTCCTGCTCTCATGTATTCCTCGTCTTCTGCTCATAATTACATACAATTACTTCTTACATTTTTGCTTTCTAATTTCAAAATCATTAATATTTTTCCGACGGGCTAAACGCTTCATCTTGGCCCATGACTTGCCACACTAATGCACTACATTTTTTATTAATTTATTTATTTTTACAACTGCTTTAAAAGTTACAAGAAGAGAAGTGAAAAAGTGAAGAGATATCAGCTGAAGAGTGAACATGGAAGTGTCTGTTTCTTTCTAATTAAATGTGAGGAGGAGGCTCCTACCTGCCTCTGCCAAGTGAGCCATGTTCTTGCTTTTTGTGGTGCCACACTGCCACCTACTGGTGGTAGACCTCAACCCTGAGTTACTGCAGTTTAGTTAGGGCACAGATTATTGATGGGTCAACCAGATATTTACAGATATTTTAATTGTGACTTTCAATGTTAAACTGGGGAGTAAAATAGAGAAATTAGCACTTGATAATCTTGGATTCTGATGTTCTGACTACATAGCCCTGCTGTGTAAATACAACATAATATATTATACTGAATAACTAATGGTAACACTGCATAGTTTATAACAAATTTGTTCGCTGAAAGTGCATTTCCAATGGCCTCTGAATATCAGGAAAATAAATAGATTACTAAGAGACTAGACCAGCTGCAGAAAACCGAGGACTATTGAGAATTCTGTTGTTTATCTTGTGAGGTCTTCCAAGGATGTGGTCAGCTCCTCAGCCCTGGAATAATTTTCAAAAAGACCAAGCATGTTGTTGTAGCTAGAGGACACAGACAGAAAGGACGAGTGGGGGGCCGAAGTACGTTTCCAGAGCCTTCTCCTCCCACGGCCTGAGCAGTGGCTGTAAGGAAGTCTTGGCCAGGCCACCTACACACATCTTCTCACTGCGGTTCCACTACCACTCTTTCCTTTATTTACTCATCTATTTTAGATCACTCCAGCCTGCTTCCCCACGGCTCACGCCCAGCTGTCCGGCTATCAAAGAAACTGTCCAGCTTTTGATGGTTTTATCAAATCCTTTTTTTTCTTTTTTTTTTTTTTTTTTTTTTTTTAAGCTCCAAACGGTTTTCCTACACCACGGAGCAATAAAAGTACACTCGTATATTTCTGGATATACATATCACTGGTATACACAATGCAATTAAACTCTCAGTAAAATGGATTAGACGAGAATAAATAGTGACTTATTGTTCAGTGAGTAAAAAAAATCTGTAGAGCCACTTCTACCCCATGCGACCACAACCTCAGGGTTTATGTGATGTGTGCGCGTTAGTGTGTTCTTATAATATCGGTACGTATAATCAAAATCGAGGAAAACCCAACATTAAAAGGTAAAAATCAGGAAAGCTTTCTTTAAATTTCTCTAAATATTCATGGAATACAAATTGTTACTAATCTACTAATCGGTATTAAACTACTAATCGGTTTAATCATTTCAAACATACTGCTACAGGATCAGGAAATTAATATCCCATTTATCAGTGAGCTTCATCATTTAAAAAGATTCAGATGTTGCCATTACAGATATTGTCCAGTGGTATTCAGCATTAAATTACTGGAAATGTACTTTTTAATTATATACTTATACTAAGTACACGGGTCATATTCATATTTACGAAATATCAACAAAAACAATAATGCATCAAATTACATGAAAATGCAATGCATGAATACAAAATAATGTTTGATTTTTCTTTATTTTTTTTGATAGTCCTCAGGTATTTGAAGTGATTTCTGAGGTTTTCTCTTCAGCCTTTTTCTCTCTAATAGTGCACAGCCTTCTCCTATCAGTGGCACTCAATAGCACAGTAGAGTTTAATAGCCCTGACTCGCTGACCCGCTTTCCCACTCTTTCTTGTGTTTTCACAGGCATGGTAGCAGACGCCTCTCCCCCAGCCCTAGCAGTCTGATCAGGGACCTGCGTCACCACACCAGCGTGCCTATCTTTGATTGTTTTAGTTGATTATGCACTCCTTTTTTAGGGCCAGCTGTTTCTGCGCCGCTTGACAATGCCCTCCAGGTCAGGTATAAGAATAACAACGGGGGCGTCTCTTTCTGTGCTCCTCAGAGACTGCGCCTGGACCGTTCCATTAGCATGCATAATTCTGTCCATCAAACTGGCTTGTGTGCAACATATAGAGCAGAGTGTGTGAACAGTATAGAGATGTGCTTTTCATTAATTCTATTGCTTGCCTCTCACTGACTGGCATTTGTATGCTGAAGTGGCAAACAAAGCTGGGTTGATGAGAAGGACAAGCGCGTCACAGAAGCTGAAAGAAGCATCACTATGCCCCAATTATGTTCATGTTTTTATATGCATGTAGGCTGTCAGGTGATTTTGGCTACAGATTCTTTTTATTATTTTTTTTTAATCTTTTTATGCCCGCTGTAATTTTTTTGCTGAACCCACTTGCAGAGAAGGAATCAGCCGGCAACTGTAATGATGCTGGTAATTTGAGCAATAATTGTAATAACAACTAAGCCAGCTTCTATCAGCCGGGGCCTTAACCACAGCAGGTCCCCGAAGTAGGAGCCTTTATCGTGAGCAAAGAGCAAGCAAGCTTCCCGCAAGCACCTCACAGATAGCTAGGCAAACCACACACATGCTCTTAATTCCCTTTGACAGTCTGGGGCTGCTTGCCTACATGCTTAAGCCTTGGCTTTCTCAAATTGCGTGCGGTTCTAAACTGACGAAAAGGAAGCGGCGAGAGCTCTTTAGCTTTGACTGACAGCTCTTGTCAGCATGGCACTGTGGGTAAGAGGCACCTGCTCAGGCCCCGGCCATGTGCATTGCCATAATTAAGCAAGGGAGAGGAAAAAAGAACACTGAAACAACTAACACAGAGTACCAGCTTATGCACCCAGGCCTGATGCTGAAATTCCATCAGAACAATAAGATTAAAGCTAAACTTTCTTGCTGTGATTATGTAAACTTTTTAAGTTTGCGGTTTGTCTATTGAAGAAGTCTTTATCACGAAGGTTCTGCAAACCATAGTGAAAAGTGCTGGCAGGCACTGCATTGTGTTTGTGTGTGATCAGAGAATGTGAGAATCTGAATGTAAGGACCACAGACAGAGAGTCTTCAGGCCATGCTTGCATGAATCCTTGGTCCTCGGCCATCTACATGGGAGGTGGCTTATTCAGAGGCCACAGGCACAGAGCTTCTGATTGAGACGTTGATGGCGCAACAAAAGTGGGTGACCGGGACAGCGCTTTTTCCGCACACACTTTCAACACAGGCCCTACAGGCAACGCAAAGGAGGAAAGAAGAAACACAGTGAGCTAAAGAACGGCCCTTTCACACGGAAGAAGGCGAATCAAATGAGAGCCTAGGCATGAGGTCCACAGGTCACCGAGCAGGTGGGGGAGAGAGGCAGGGATAGAGCGAGAGAGGAAAAGCAGGGAAACGTCACATCTGGGCTGAATTAAAAAGAAGTGTGAGAGGATTTGACAGGCAGATCTGCTTTCTAAAGTAAGTCCAGGTTATAGAAGCAGCAGGGGGGCCCCAGATGAGAGTGATTAAGAGCCAAGCTCGGAGTAGCAGGTGCCCCAGTAAAGAGGAAAGCCTAAAATCTCAGACTGCTCACATGTCTGAAAACCATATTATTTTCTGATATATTTACAAAGCAAATTAGCATAATAGAAGTGTGAATGCTGTCCGAGACATCCAGATATAATATGTCGGAACCACACGGGTAAGCAGAATTGTACTTCTGCCTAAAGTATGCGTCATTACTTTGTTATACACTTTTTATTCCCTAGCAGGCCTACATATTGTACAAATTTGCCATAATTTGTAGTGACTTGGCTGAAAGAGATTTAGCAGGACTCAAACTTTAAAACTGCACATGCAGAAATTTTGCACAGGTTGTGATTGCTTCCAAGCAGTTGTTGCTGAAAAGTGAAATAAAGAAATTGTTTCTTGGTAAGATTTGTGCATTGAAAGATTATTACTGTATGCCACCTGCCTGGCATCTGTTATTACATTTGTGAAAGTATAGGTATGAAATTGAGACATTTTCATACTGAAGAGTGTATTTTAAACTGTTTTATGTATAGTGTGCCATCACAAATCACATCATGTGAGACATCTAATCATATGGTGCATGATTAGGGTCATCTCACATTACCTTATCAATTAACTGTGATGAAGAAAACCTGATTTGAGACTTTCCTAGTTTGCCAGACAAGAAACCTGAAGTAACAGCAATAGAGCAAGAGCAGTCAGTGTCTACCTTTGCTTTTCTTGTGGCTAGATTTTATTTTTATTTTTTTACGGCAAAGACTGACACTTTTGATAATTGATTCACCGCTACATTAACTAATGTAATAATCAGTTACTCCAGCTGATTTGAGTGGGAAACAGAGGCATATTAAAGAAACATTAATGTCAGGACCTCATAAATAAATGTTTTGGGCATGCTTGAGCCTAATCTGAGAGTGAGCACAAAGCTGTCTTATTCTTTTCTTCCTTTTTTGGTCTTCTTTTAACCATTGCTCGGATGGAAATTAAAAAACTGACGTGACAAATCTCTTCTTGCACTTCTGGCCAGTGCTGCTCTGGTGGGAAGAGCCATGGACATGTTTGGATGGCATGAAGATAAAGCTTTGAAACCAAGTCATTTTAATGCTGCAATAGTGTTTTCCTTGTATAGGGTGCAAATGGTAATCATATCACATGATATGATTTAATGGATTACTACAGATACCTAATCAAATATTACTTAAGCAATTAAGTGACATGTTTTGCACATCAAGAACATGTCAATCTGATTCCATCTTACTGCCTTGTATTCAAACGATAACTTCGGGAAGTTGGAAATTTTTTCTGCTTTAAGGGTTTACTGAATGAAGTCTCGTTCACGATTTGCTACACAGAATTTTAAATGTCCTCATGACATTGCTCCATGCAATGCCATTTTAGCTTAAATCAGTTATTCAGCCTTTAAGGAAGACATTCTTTTCCTTCTGAATCCATAGAGCACACTTTAGAGGACGGTTATTATGCAGTGTCTACCTATGTCAGTTGTGTTAGTTAAAAGCTGAAGCCATGGAGGACCATATGAAGCTCGATATCAATTTACAAATAACATCAAATGAAAGACGGAACAAATCAATAAATCAGTGGATCCCAGGGTAGGTGGCTGGTTAGGCCTTATTTCTTGATTTGTACGTGGCTCTGTGTTCATCCTCTCTGTGTCTTTCCCTTAGCTTGGGGGAAGGAATCCCAAATTATCCAGAGGGTTAGGGGGCGCAGTGCCCTGAAGCCCGGGGCCCCATAGCGGAGCTAACATATTCAATGGCCCGAGGCGAGAGCTGGGGAGAGCGAGGCCGCCTGCATACTGATACCCAAACTGAGCAGACAGTAATTGGTGCAGTGCAGGAGAGGGGCGAGGAGGGCATGCATGGAAAGATGATGCCTTTGTTTCTCTGTGTGTCTGACACCCAGACTCCTCCTCCTCCTCCTGCCATCATCATCAGCCTACCCCCTCCTTCGCGCACACACCTCTCCTTCACACTCAAAGTACTTGCTAATTGGTCTCTTGCTGGCTGCCTAAAGACCCGTGGACATTCCACTATTCTGGTTTTGTGCAGGAATATGTGTTATGTCTTAACTTGACGTGGCGAAGTTTTAAGCCTATTAGTAGCGTGTAGCCTTTGGTAACTGGAACTGAATCATTTTTGCCAAAATGGTTCAACGTTTCACTGTACATGTTTTTTTGTTGTTGTTTTTTTTTTTTTTTTTTTTTTTTTTTAACCAATGAGGAAATGTATTAATTACGATGAGAGATGTAAAATGGAAGTTTCTTCATTTTTTTCTAAAATAATTAGTACAAATCTTGATGTTTGGCGTGAAACAGGCTTATGAATGGTTGATGTGTTAGACTGTAAACTGTACACTAATAGTGGGGATAAATTTGCCTTGTAGATTGGTGTTAAGGGATTTGTCAGGTTTTAGCTATTCTTTATTATATCAGATGCAGGAATCAAAACATAATGCAAAAAAGATGTGAACACACTGCTCTGCCTGTCATCCTCTCATTCTTTCATATGACTTTGTTATATTTGAGTTGAGTTTGTAGCACAAGCAGTCAGTAGGGGGACATGACCACGTGGGCCTCTCAGAGCTGTCAAAGCTAAACAGGAGGATCTAATGCAGGCTTCAGTCACTGGCTAATTGGACCCTGGTGGCTGACATTGCAGACTCACAAGTAAAACAAACAGTGCTTTAGCATTCGCCGCCACCGGGTGCTTTAAACCATGATCATAGAGCAAAGTGGTTACACTGCACGGCCATATCTAATTAATCTGAGTCTGGAGCTTTTTCATGCAATTATATCTTTCCACGAATCACTGGTATGTTCATTTAGGACGTGCGCAGTGGCATGCTTTGGATCTTGAGAAGAGTTCACACAGGCCATAATTAGTAGGCCTTGTTAATGAGAGTGATGGAGACTAACTAGGCCCTGAGCATGCCTGCGTTATCAGCGGCAACAGAAGATGTCGACTCTGATCCTCCAACTACGTGTCAGAGACTGAAGACCACCATAATACAGTGACATCTCTACCCATAATGAAGTAGATGATAGAACATGCATATTATGAGTGCATTTATACATACTTAAACATGCAAAGATTTAAATAAGCAGGACCATTTCCTGACGAGTGTGTGATTTGTGTGTGTATACACCGCATGCATATGCATGCTTATTTCTTCAACAGAACGGGATGAGAAATTTCTGTGTAATATCTGTATATGCATATGATAATTCATGTTTGCACACTACTTGCCCTGGGCTGTTTAATATGAGTTTGGCTCATGATGAGTTTTAACAGTTTTGAAATTCAAAATGTATCAGCTGCTTATTGTCTTCTTTTGGCTGCTGCTTATTCCAGGACATTATACATATTCATTCGCATACTATGGAATGTGTCAAATAAAGGTGTCCTAATTGTGTCCTTGATGAAAGGCCATTAATATTGAACACTTCTCCAGTCACCCGCTCACTGTGGCAAATTCAGTTTTTTAATCTCTTTTTCTGCGAGACAAAAAGCAGATCTGTATGCGTCTCTAATGATACCTGAATCCCAGGGGCAAGAGCAGGGACTGAGTGCGGCTCTGCCAGATTCATCAAACCAAATATTGTGCTCTGGTCTCAGGAGGCTGTGAGTCGCACTGTGTTATATCACTGTTAATTAAAATGAAATATGCTATTAAATTATACCCTGTATTGTTGTCTGACAGAGTGTGCGCCTGCTAAACGCAGACCATTTGAGGCAACAATTGATAGTTAACAAAGGTTTTACACTCCTTTTTCTACACCATGTTTCTATCTCTATCTCAATGCTGTTGCTTCTCAAAGACTCTCAAGGTGCTTCCTCAAGGGTACACAAGGCAATTCAGCCGAAGGCATAGAATGAAAAATATGGCAAAAGAGGTACGGTTCCTATATTTATCAAGCAATTTTTTTTTTCAAATTGTTATTTTGTGTCAAAGGAGGATCGTCTTTTCCTATTAACATTCTTTAACATGGGAAATTTCCCTTGACTGACAAAACAGGATCAGAAAGAAAAAGAGGACGAGAGAGAACATCCCTGTGCAATTTCTTATCTGTGTGTTAAGCTTGTCTGGCATAGCCATTTGGAAGTCATGACATTGTTCCCGAAACGGTCAGTCGGTCTCCACTCCCTCCTTTCATCTTATCCTGGCCTTTCTGATCCTGGAGCCAAGCCTGTCAGGCCTGCACCTGTAACACAGAGATCTCTCGCCCTCACAGGGCTGCACACACACACCTGTCTGCCCTCACACACACACACACACACACACACACATTAAAATGCGTCTTGTCCTCACTGATGCCTCCGAGACTGGCCATGATCACAGCTGTTTAGTATAGTAAAGAATATTATTAAAGCTAAATTGGAAATATTTATTTATGTGGCACATTAGTAGAGATGCTTTTAAAGCCCACTGGTTCAATTTAAGTCTAAACACTCCACAGTCCATGCTAAATGTGCTACAATAAATTATGCCTCTGTGTCAATGAGTGTGACACGCCTTTTGTAAACAATTTTGAAGACGATCTCAATTTCTTATCACTTCATTAGCATTTAACCTTGCTGCTCCGTGGTGATCGTTACACCTTTAATAAATAAAAAATAAAGGTTTACTCTTCATTTATTCAATTCTAGATGAGAACTGCACCAGCAGAAGAAAATATAGTACTGTTGTTTATTCTGGAGACTTGGAAGTGCTATTCTGTAGGCTTTTCTGCTCAACACGGCACACGGGGAGAAAAGCGCCTTTCAGCTGCTGTTATTAGCCGCACTCTCAGCGTGTAGGTTTAAGGTCCTCAGGTGATACTGGCTATGCTGCTACCACAATCCCAGAGTGTTGCAAATCCAATCGAGGCTGCCATTTGGATCTCGTTAGAGGCTGATTCCAGGCAAGCACTGTGCTTTATTGGTGTCACAGTTCTCCCGCATGGTCGTCTCTAACCAAGCCTCTGTGCTCTAATCTCTGTTTATTTGCACTAGCTACCGAAGAAAAATAGATGAAACCCAAAATGATATGACACCTGTAAGTGAACAGGATGCATTTGCCTCCAGCTACTTTGTTTGGAATATGGGTCTGTAGCCTTAATGAAAGCAGTCACACAGAAATAATGGAGGAAGAGGTGCTGAACAGGCACGAGCTTATTAAAATGAGGCTGGCAACAGACTGGCATCACTCCTGGAAAGAAAAGAAAGCTGCCCAGCAGCAAAGGATGTCATGCAGCAGTTTCTTTCTCTCTCTCCTTCTGTTTGGTGGAGGCGAGTTTGATTCCTGCTTCAGGGCTGCAAATCAGAGAAATGACTTTAAAAAAAAAAAAAAAAAGGAGAGAGGAAGAAAACAGGTTGTAGGGGTCCTTGCACACAGCCTGCCCGTGGTGCTGCCTGAAGGACTACCATGGAAACGACAGGCTCTTGAGGGACATGCCACAGCTGCAGGCGCATCCTTTCTGACAAGCTGATGAAGACATCAGTAGCACGCAGAGCACGATGACAATGAGGACGAGAGAGACGATACAAGCAGTGTTAACTGCTGTGCCGTTGAAATGTTCATTAACAAGCTTGTGAAACATCGAGGGACTTGAAATGCTTTCAGGGACCATATTGCCTGTTTAGTCTTCTGTCGAAATCTGGGTTCCATATCCCAGGGGATGCAAAGTAAATTGATAAATAATTTCTTGAATATGATTATGAGCATAAAGCGGGTGCTGCTGTAAGAACATTTCCCCAAATCCTTTGTCTGCTGTCACTGAGTGCATGGAAAGAGTAATGTATATACAACTGGCATAAGCTAACTTGACAGCTAAGGAAGAAGTTTTGGTTCAGCAGAAGAGATTTCTTTCTATTTTACTGACACACTCACTGGTGACAGCTTCATCTGTTAGGGATAAAATTATGAACAGCGTAGATTATCACATTATTTAATATGAAAGATATTTATGATACAACATTTGTGTGTGAATCCAATTTAATGGCACTTTAACTGATAACCATGGTACTTCTTTGACCTTTATTTTATTGGAACTATAAATGGATGCATTTCATTTCATTATCGAAATTGTCAGGTTTTAAAGAAATCATACCTACAGTCAAAACACTTCACATGCACTTACAACCATCCTTTCAAGTTTTTCCACACCCGATGTGTAGTGGTTTTCAGCAAGCACCTATTGCAGTCATATGATCAGGTTTTAGTAAGTTGCTCTCTCTCTTTCTCTCTCTCTCTCTCTCTGTGTGGTGGTGTGTGTGTGTGTGTGTGTGTGTGTGTGTGTGTGTGTGTGTGTGTGTGTGTGTGTGTGTGTGTGTGTGTGT
>JAQQZR010000037.1:13530312-13595089 GCA_030068235.1 Notoglanidium macrostoma | reverse complement strand
GTGTGTGTGTGTGTGTGTGTGTGTGTGTGTGTGTGTGTGTGTGTGTGTGTGTGTGTGTGTGTGTGTGTGGGAGAAAGAGCGAGAGAGAGGGAGAGAGAGAGAGAGAGTCCAATCCACAACTCTACACTGGACAAGTGTTGGCTTGTTTTTGTAGAGTGCACAGCAGCAGGTATCACACTTCTCAGTGCGAGGACTATCAAAGAGATTGAGTGTGGCGTTGCACTCGAAAGATAAATCTATTACTGTCTGTGATCTTATGTAAGTGAACTTGCGGCAGTGTATGTAATCTTATAATACGGAGTGATGTTTTTACTCAATATGAGAGGAATGGGAAATCCCATTGCCGTTTTACACTTGATGCATCACGGAGTATCGGGTTGCTGTGTAATTCAGACACAGGCACCAAATGGACTTTTGTGGGGGGGGCTGTCCATTTTACTTAGGGAAGATTGCGAGTATAATCTCAAGTCCAAAGTAGAATGATCCCATCAGAGATTCCTCCAGCAACGAAACACTGATGTGGAGCTCTCCAGAGGCAGGGGATGCAGAGAGCTGGAGATAACAAGAGTAATGCAAGCTAAAGGGAGCCAAGAAGCCCCACATCAAAAGGAGCGAATAATGACAGGAATAATGACATCTAGAGAGAGCGCCAAGTCAAAGAGTGGGGGATGAGAAAAGGCGAGGCATGTGATTGAGGGGAGGATGAGTGGTGCCTATGTTTGTGTTTAAAAAGCATTCTCTTTCCCCAGACAGCGCAACGAGAGTCTATATCAGCCCCTGGGAGAGAAAGGACACGACTTTGTCATTCTTCATTCCCTCAGACACAGGAAACCAGAGGAAACTAGCCATTCCTACACTTTGTATGTCTACCACACACTGAGATCAGGGCACAACCCAGACGAAATGCCATGTTTTACACTCCTTTACACTTTGTACAAATCAGTTTTTTTTTTAAGTAAAGTCAATCATATGTTTAAAGCGAATGAATTAGAGGTGCTTGTTTTTATTAGAGGTGCTTCGTTACTTGTTTGATGACCACCTGTTTTAATCTGTGTATTGACTCATTGAGCTCCTTGTAAACTGTTTGACACTGTTGGAAAACCACATTTCACAAGAACAAGACAGAGCAGCCATTCCCTCACCCACCCTCCTTTTTTCTGAGATATTGGACTGACATTTCTAGTGATTAGAAATGTGTGTCCTTTGAATTGATTTTGAGAAACACATATAAATACCGGAGTTATAAATCACAGGTGTTGTGAGTCAGATCGACATGAAAAGGAAATGGTGTGAAATTGCAGTACGGACAATTTCAGTATTATTCACTTATCTCACAAAGCCTTAGACCATGCACAGATAATTAAAAGGCGCATGGATTGTGGATCACAAATGTAACACAAATGGGGAACAAAAGGGATTAGGAGACAGAAGCCACAAGGCTCAGAGAGTCGTACAGTGCACCATAGTACAACTACTATCAGCATTATGTCCTTGTGCTACATGATGAAGGTGATACTTTGGAGAAGACTGAAGGAGTGAAAGGGCAGAAATAGTACTGTTAAGTGGTATGGGGTGGGTTAGGGTGTGTGTGAGTGTGTGTGTGTGTGTGTGTGTGTGTGTGTGTGTGTGTGCGTGTGTGTGTCACAGCTTTGGTTCAGTTCTCTTTCAGTGTGATCCTTTCCAACCACTGCCTCCCAGGTATCTGGGACACAGAATCATGGAGTTGTTTTCTCTATTCCTCTCGTTTCCTGATGTGATTAAACCAGCATCAATCTGCACAATCTGACTGTTACCTAAGGCCAAATGGACATCTCTTTGCCTGCACACATGATTGTACATGATCTCTCTTTCCCTCAGGACAGAGTTTAATTCAAAGGCCATATATTTTGTTTAACACAAACTCTCCTTTAGGCTTTCTTTTACTGGAGTTTACATATTGTCTTCCTTCCAGAAGAAAAAGACATCAAAAGTAGTAGTTATAACCTTCCTTTTACTTCTTTTATTCATTATTCATTTATTTATTTCTCTCCTTTGATAAGAGGTGGAAAGCTCTGCTTTTTGATCTGCCTATATCAAAATTTTAAGTTACAGCTTTGAGCCATAATAGGCCCTAATTATAATTCTAGTAGTTCACAACAAGCCAATTAATCTGCTTAATTAATTATATGAATGGACACATTTAATTTTCACATAATGCAAAAATGCTTAGAAACATTAGGCATCTGAGGCAAAAAAGAATCCATGAGTTTTGATATTCATAGCTTATATTAAAAACCAACTCTGCTCACTGGCAGTTGGATCTGAGCTGTCAGCTTTTCTTTATTCCTAAATGTAAAACAAATTAGACAAATTGCCGGATAATAAATTAAGCTAATATTATTTTCAAGTCAACATAGGAAACACGTATAGACTGAATCTACATTCAGCACTCATGTGCCACCTGTAATTGGCCTAATATTGCTATTTCTTTGGGATCAAAGTTATTTTCTCCTTCCAAGATTTATCACAATTGCCTGGCTGCTGGGCATCCACACATATAATGCGCATCATCTTTGAATTAGCTGCTCAGCTCTGTATTTGGAAGAGAGACTTGCTCTGAGCAGAGCGCTTCCTATCTGAAGATGAAACTAGCCTGCAGTCATCGCAACTGAATATATTTAGCACTTTATGGATATGAATCCTGGGCCTGCAGCCACACAGTGCCGGGGTCAGTGCTCACAGGCTCGGAGCTTCACACTTCCACAGTCAGAAAGCAATAACACATCATCTTCCTTAAACTCAATCGTCTCTGGAGCAGACAACGTGGCTAATATGGCTATAAGCTATGTCTATGACTATACACATTTAATAAACATTGGTAATGGTTAAGCCACACACTTAATGACATTCCAGCTGCAAAGGGCACAAAGACTTTTAAGTGATTTATGATTTGTATGAAAAGGGAACATAAAATTTGTGTTACCTGCAGCCTGTAAATGATTGTTGCACTTTGTATAAACAAAGAGAATGAGACACCATTTATTTATTTAGCCCAAGTTCAACTAAAGACCAGCCCCCCTATTCCTATGTGTCTGTTGTGAAATTTTTCACACTGTATCTGTTCCCCAGAGGAAGGCTGACTTCAATTAATGATTCCATTCTGTGCTTATTTCTGCGTTTTAAAGGAGCGCAACGAAGCAACCAAAATCCATTTGTGGTCTAAGGGAACATTCCCATGAGGCCACACTGATGCTAGAGGAAAAATGTGCTTCACTGAGACAGTCACAGTGCCTGTCCTCATTTCGAGTCCGTTTAACTTGGATGTTGCAAGTTAAACACTGAGGCTGGACAGACAGAATAGTCAGACCCTGAGATCAATGAACTTTCAGACTGTAGCTAATCAAAGAGAAGAGAAAAAAACCAAACAAAGGTAAGGCACAAAAAAGAATGAAATACCTTTTCATCTTCATCTTCATCCTCTGCAGTAGAGATGCTCTCCTAAAAGAGAAGGAGAATGCAGTTAGAGGAGTCTGCGAGGTAGGGACATGGAGGCACCAGAGCATTTTTTTCAACAAACACCTCGTAATGAAAACCTTCTCTTGTATGTCCACCCCTATTGGGAGAGGCCCGTTGCCTTAGCAACTACATCATGGGCTGACCTCGCACAAAAAAGAAAGGTGAGTGTGATGGGGCCTTCTTCACAAGAGCCATGTCACTGCCAAGCAATCTCATTTCTTTACAACATAAACACACACACGCTCACACAGAAAACAGAAAGGAAGGGAAAAATGAAAAACATTTAATTTGGGCTGCCTGTGCTTGCATCACTTTACATCAAGTCATTGCTGTCCCTGGGCGTGTATGGGATGTGACACTGGTGTTCTGATTCTACTGGGGAGAAGAGGTCAGGACACTGCTGCGCCCAGACTTTAACATTATTCAGAGAGCACAGCTCTGCTCGCAGCCTGAGACCCAGGCAACAAGAAAAGCAGAGTGTCACTGAAGTGATGGGATGTATTCTGCGTTGGGACTAAAGGAACAAATATTGCTTCTGTTCCAGTGGCAACAAAGGTCACTCCAACTCATGGGCGTCTGTTTGTTTTGAAAAGTGCTGGGGACAACGACAAGTTCGACATGTTCACACCTTGTTTCAGTGTCATCCACTGCTGATAGATGTAAATGGCATCCCTTAAATGATCACCTTTAAAAGCTGCTTTATGTGTTTTATAATGCTATAAAGTGAACCCGCTTACATGGAAGACGTAATACATCATGGGAAGGTAGATGCACTTTTGCATCTTTTATAGTGTTTTGAAAGTCACCGTTATGTACAAGGATAAAAGGTTTATGAAAGCTACATCACTAATGCATGTTTTCCCAAATATTGAGACCATGTTAGACCTAAGCCCTGTGGATAGCTTGGCAACCTGTACAGGGTGTACCCCGCCTCTCATCCGAAGTCAGCTGGGATTGGCCACATGACCCTGATAGATACATTTAGGTAATAGATTTATGGATGGATGGATGTTAAACGTATGGCTACCGCTACTCCAAGTCATATTGCAGCACATTAGAAATAAGTAATGTTGACATGAATGCAGTGGACAAAAAGGTTGTCACTGGTAGAACTGACGCCCATTGTCAGCTCCCAAACATGCTGATATTAGACACTGATAGCCAATACAGTTCCTAGAATACATGAAGAATATCCCAGAGGCAAATGCAAGCAAAGGACATAGTAATGGATCAAGCTACCAATATTGAAATCAGTTGGAAAACTGTTCACCAAACAGCCCAATATTTATCTAGTTGTTGCTTGTAATACACAACCAGCTTAGCTAACGTTAGCTCTCTAGCACCAACTACTCCCTGCTGCCAACTGCTGCCTGTTATAGCCAAGTTTAGCTAGGATAGACAGCTAGCATTAAAATAGCTCAAGCAGTTATGGGCAAATACACATTGAACTTAGCTAACAACAGAAAGCTTATTAATTAACATTCATATGGTCCATTAAAAAATTTGACATGTACTAAAGCATTCTTTTGTGTCCATAGTTATGTTCATAGCGAGTTGCTTGATTACTTTCCAAAAGCAATGCGGTTTCCAGTGTTAATCAGAAGCAAATGGCAGGCTAGTGTCTCTGTCTGCTTTCCTGTGACCCATGTGGACAAAATAATCACCACAAAGGGAGAGGCGGTTTTATCCATTAAGGCTCCGTTGAACTTCAATTTGAATTTTTATTCTATTAACAGGTCTCGCACGCTGCATACGGCATCTCATACATTTTGTTCCTTTCTTCTCATTTTCATTGCAGCTGGCAAACTTGCAGAACTGAAGAGAAGTGCAGAGAAGTTGCTCAAATCTTACCTACAATGAGGGGTTTATAAGCTGTGTGAAGGTGTATAACATCTGATAAATAAGGTGCATTGGAAAACTGTCTAAATATATGATATGACCATTGTATGACATTAAACTGAAAAGGTGCCTTAACTAGATTGTCATTGTCAGTGATATTTTAAGAGCTCATTACAGGAAATCAATACAAAAAATTATTTTCAACAAAATTTAATTTATAATAAAATACACAACAAATAATTTGCATGATATGCTTACATGTAGATTTAAATAAAAGGGCCTAAATAGCTTGCATTTGCTTTCCTGTATTTAATTGTCTACAATACAATGATAACAATAATTATAATAAACAATATTCATACAGTGTTATTGTAGAATATAATCTATGTAGGTATACTATGTGGCCAAAAGTATGTGAACACCTAACTATAACACTAGCGCTTGTTGACCATCCCATTCCAGATTTCCTTGCTGTTATAATAACCTCCACTCTTCTGGGCAGGATTTACACTAGACTGACACAGGCTGTGGGGCTGTTTGCCCATTCAGCCACAAGAGCGTTAGTGAGGTCAGACACCGAAGTCAGGCGAGTGTCCTGGATTGCAGTTGGCATTCCGGTTCATCCCGAAGGTGTTCAGTGGGGTTGAGGTCAGGGCTCTGTGCACACCACTCGAGTTCCTTCGCACCAAATTTGGCAGACCGTGTCTTCATGGGCCTCACTTTGTGCACAGGGGCATTGTCATGCTGGACCATGTTTGCTACAGCATACAATGACATTCTAGACAACTGTGCACTTCCAACTTTGTGGCAAAAGTTTTGGGAAATTCCACATATGGGTGTGATGATCTGGTGGCCACACAATTTAGCCATATAATTTATTATTATAAGATTAAGCTGGGAATGATATGTATTATAGTTTTTCTGTTTCCATCTATCCATTATCTATATCACTTTTTGTCAAGGTTGCAGGGAAGCCAATCCGATTAGACTTCAGGTAAAGGGTGAGAGGCATGGTACCAATCTATTGCAGGGCTGACTCGTCTGTTTATTAATAATAATTATAGCTAGTTATTATTGGTGTGTGGAGGGGATATACATTTTTCAGCTGTTTCTTTAAAATACAGAGAAATTTAGAACATGCTATGTTTAGAACATTAGAACGTGGCTCTGCGTGCGTGCGTGCGTGCGTGCGTGCGTGCGTGCGTGCGTGTGTGTGCATGTCCTGACTGTGCTGGTATTAGCTGTTACGGATTATTACCATTAGTCTGTTTAAAATCTCAGTGTTTGGGTTGTATGTTTCAAAGACCACATTAAGTGGAGGGCATGCTGCTGATCTTTTCCTTGTTAGAAGATTTGTGTGCACTGATGGGGTTTGATACAATATTGTGTGTGTGTGTGTGCGTTTATGTGTGTCACTGCACTCACCAGGTCCTGACTGTGGCTGCCCACGCCTGGCGTGATGTGGAAATAGTTCCAGCCGATGAACAGCAGGAAGAAGAGCGGCAACATGAACAGCTCAAAGTGCCACACTGTCAATACAAAGACCTATAAGAAGGAGAGAAGGAAAGGGAGGACAGATGAAGGCAAGCCATACAGGGGGTTAGAGTGACGAACTGTGCAGTGGGCAGCAATATACCTCATTCTCATGCCACCTCCTCAAAAACAAACAAATTTGTCATAAGCTCTCTCAGCCTACAGAAATAACCCAAGCAGACACGCCACATTATTGTCTCTCTTGAGCATCGCAATCTCACAACCTCTGTCAGGCTGTGTGTGTGCACAATGTAGCAGCACAGTAGCAATTTTAATATTTCAAAATTCCATTTGCATCGATTAACACCATGCTGGCGCTGCGTAATTCCTTAGCAGCAGAGCTGGACAGATATTGGCTGACATACTGCTTTCTGATTTCAACACAGAAACAGAAAAAAAAAAAACAAGTGCTGCTAGCAATTTGCTTTCTTACTCTGTGAAAAGCCCATAAACCTGGTAGCAATAATACAGATTGTGCTGAATGAACAGTCCTTGATAATGGGAAAAGAGGAGGCACTTAACACCCTGCACCTCTCAGCCGAGCACTAATTGGACAGCCACGCTTAAGCAAGTTCAGCGGTGGCCTAATGAGTATGTCTGTGGAACTATCACAGGATTTGTCAATCAAGACATAAAGGGACATAAAGAGTTAGAAATGAACTGATTCATTTACTTTATATGTACAAGATGTTCAGCAAAGCATCTAAATGCATTTACAGTTATGCAAATTAATCAAATGTGAGGCATAAATCAGGATACAGGAATGTTATTCTGTAAAATATATACAACATGTTTTAGACACACATTTTTAAAAATATACATGTGTTTTGAATTTAAATGCAACTTATCACTTTCCTCTGAATGAATGCATTATTCATGCTGCACCTGGAAGGATTCAGCAGAGGATTGTGAGCACTGACATCTAAAAAGTGTTGAGCAGTAGTTCTGATATAGTTAATGATGATCAGAAATCTCCCACAGATTCCCTATGCTGGGCACGGGCATGCGATGGACACGACAATACAAGCTTCTGTTTAAAGGCCGGATTTACAGAGCAGGGCAAATTAGCATGAGGTCAGAATAAAAAATTTAAAAAAAAAAACAAGCAACAGTGGGAGTGGCCAGATCTGCAGATGATCCACTAACAATGTACAAATTCCTGAACACAGACGCAGCCAGTTCATTTCAATAATGACCAACACAATGTACCAAGTGGGTCGGTGCAGGTAATCTAGTAATAAAACAGGCGCAGCTTGTTACTTATCCTCCAGTAAATTAATAATAATGTGCCTTTGCAATCGATATGTTTAGATAATTTCTTCCTCTAGCTTTGCAAATAAATTAACATGAGTGGAGGAAATTCTCTCCCTTCCACTACACACTCTCTGTTCTCGACGGCGCCGCCTCCTAGAGACAATTATCAGCAGTAAATAATCTACAGCAAACCTTAGTAAATCACATTGCATGATTCATTTAAATACTCTCCTCCCTCAAATTTTCTGTTCTGAAAGGGAAACTCCTCCAAATAGGCTACATACGTAATAAGGTCAGCCATAAAAATAACTGTCCATTGCTTCCATAAATCTCAACAGTAGTTAAGATTTATCTCAACAAAAACAGGGTTAGCGCTGACACAAGCCAAAAATCTGGCCCTAATCTCTTCTCAAATATTTCTTTACAATATAATGCAAACACCCTATTCATTTTTTATTCAATCCAAATGGCTTTTTTCCTATTTTCTGAACAAACAATCTATGAGGAAATTGTGCATATAGACATTTCAGTTACTTCTTTCATCCTCACTGCTAACACTAGTCAGCTAGCTAACATGAGCTAAGTTGACAGCATTTCTGAGAGGATTTTTAATTGATATTCCTAAATGGCCATAAAGTGTGTACAAATATAAAGCCATCAGATGAAAGCCAGCGGCCAACAAAACATTCATTGTGAGTCTAAAGACAATGTGTGCCTTCCGCTGACCTTAGCCAGTTTCATCAGTTGCTAACTTCTGCAATAATATCTGGCTAACCAATTGAATATTATTAAAATGGAGTTTCATTAAAGATTGCTAAAAGCCTTGACATTTTTTACTACTGTGATAGAAGATATGCTACAGATGCAATTTATCTGAAAAAGTCTGAAATATACTGGATCGTCATTTCTGCCTGTATAGCTGAGCAATATGAAGATTTACTATCAATATTGTTATAAATTGTCATAATTTGACGAGCAACTGATGAAAATTATAAAAACGATAAATTTAAAAAAATCCTTTTTTAAATATAAAAAAAAATACATGTATTTATACAGATGTTAATCATCATCATCTAACAGGTTTTTTAAATGCCGCACTACTGTACTGCAGGATCATGAGAATCATGATATGATACTTTTGATATATCACCCACACCTTGTGTCTTGCCTTAAGTGATAAGCACATCTGGTTAGAAAAAGCAAATAGGTGAATTTAGAACTATACACAAAAGCCACTCTATATGTCACCGATAAGCCCTATAAAGTAAACATAAGTCGTGTGCCAAGCCCAGGGTCAACCTCCAAAATATATATATATATAAAAATAACACATGAAAAAACCCTTGTGCAGGACAACGACAATCTGTCTTGTGTGTGTGCATGTGTGTGTGTGTGTGTGTGTGTCACTGACCTCACCAGGTCCTGACTGTGGCTGGTGCCTCAGTGATCGATGACAGAGATTTTGATATTTCATATTACTTACTCATATCATCTTATTTATCTGGTCAAAGGCAAGAAAGGGTTTCAATCATTTTACCAAATGTCTTTTGAGAAAAATACATCTTCCCTAAGTAAAGAGCAATTTCTTAAAAGTGTAAATTTTAATTCATTTTGTGTAAGCAGTATTTTGTAAATGATTCTTGCCTGTTTTCCGGTGAGCTTATCAGAATTTCTAGAGAGCACAGTATTAAGCAGAGATGGGCAGAAAAATAGACTGGTATTTAAACAGTATGCATGGACATGGTTAGAAACGGTGCATTTGACTTTCACTGAGACAGGATTAGATTAGACTGATGCTTCAGGCATTGAGTTTTAGCACTGCTAAACAGCAGCATATTCCTGCCATATCAGCCATTGTCCAGACACTGTGCTCTGGAGCCAGATTCTTAGCATGACACTCAGCACAGGTTCACACAAACACATGCACACACACATACACACACACACAGATTGTAAACTGCAGAATGATGTGAAAAACAAAAAACATCCAGTGAATGGCAGTTCTGTATTGTTGATGAGAGAGGTTAGAAGACAATGACCTGACTGGTTTGCGCTGACAGGAAGTCGAAAGTAACTCAAATAACCACTCTTTACAAATGGTGAGCAGAAAAGCATCCCAGAATGCACAACACAAAGGCGCATGAGCTACAACAGCAGACGACCACATCGCATTCCACTCCTGTCAGCCAAGAACAGGAATCTGTGTATTCAGAAGGAGAGTAAGACAAACGTGTGTGCGTGTGTGTGTGTGTGTGTGTGTGTGTGTGTGCACGCGCAGAGGGAGAGCTGTCTGGTCTGATTGGGAGTGTCCAATTTGAATCATACTGTGTCACTGTGTCACAGGTAGCCTGCCATTGCTAGTGCCTTTCGAGAGAGAGAGAGAGAAAGAGGGAGAGAGCAAAAGGAAGCAAGTCTTCAAACCTGACACTAGCCCAGCAGGAAAGCTGAACTCCTTCACCCTCACTGCAAAAGCTGCTACATTAACCACTAAAGTGGAATTGCCTGCTCTGTATCTTTCCCATGAGAAGAAAGGGAACCCATTCATTTCCATGCAGGGAGCCAGGACTGGGAATCTGTCACAGGTATTCATAATAGCACACTAATGCAAATTCTTGCTCAGCAGCACGCATGCTTGGTGGACAAGATAAAAGCACAGTGCAATTCAGTGCCTCGTGCCTAAACACAGTGCCTAAATGATAGGATAAACTAATCGTGGCAGAAAAATCTCCAGCTTGCCTCCCACCATGTGTGTATGCTCAAGCTTCAGCTGAAGTATACTGAAAGTACATGCCTTTTTTTTAAGCACTAATAAAAATGTCCCAGCAAGTGTCTGGGAAAGCAGTTCCAATTCAGCCGTTAGGGCATTTAGACAGGGTCCAACTTGTCAAATGGCCTCCAACTAATGAGCAGAGACAGTGGTCTACCTTCCCCCATCTCCTGAAATATTCTACCACTCCTGCAGAACTAATTCTCCTCTAAGCGGTTTATGTATTATTAGCAGTGAGTGTCAGTGATTAAAGAAGGTAGATAAATTGCACCCTGTCAGCCTTAGGAGTAAATTAGTGCTTTCTTCTACATTATAGAGATGTGTTGCAATGCTTTATTGATTAAATTTCACAGTAAGCCAACATTGGGTCTATGTGGCCAGCAATAATTATTAACCAATTATAAAGAGAGGAACAAACTAGAAGCCATAAGTCATAACTGGGTTATTTGTTTTGAAACCATGTGCAATTGAATAATGAATGAGAATTAATTTGAACAGGCGTTGCCATGTTGTGGCAACAAGAGTGTCCTTTAGTGAAAACCATTCCTGTGAAAAAAGGTGTGCACAATGATGCACTGGATGTCTAGGGCAGAAAAATAGTGGAAAGGTTTAATCAAAAAGAAGCAAAACAGCAGTGTAGGTTTGAGTAGGCTTGACACCCAGAGAGTGTGTGCTTCGAGAAGAGCGGCCACGACAGAGCCACTCCACCTGCAGGGTTAAGAACAGCGCCGTTAATAAGATTCTGCCTAATGCGTTTCTGTGGATCCTTGAGCTGATCCGTCTGGAAGGGTGTAATTCCTGCACCTAATAATAAAGCACTCAGCGATTAAAAAAGTGTGAATAAAACAACTACAGGAGCTGCAGCTAGAGCTGGCAGCGGGTGCTGCCACCCACACTGTCCCTGGAGGGGGAGAGGGAATGCCATGGCAGAAATGAAAGAACAAAGATGCCCACACGAAGAGTTTATACAATCCTGCAAATTGATTAAATAGGAAATTGGGCTTTTACAGAAAGGCAACCAATCCACACTACTGACTGACACAAAACAGCAGCTTCTCTGGGACAAAAAAACCCTGTTCTTTACCATCAGGGCTATGTGTAAACATTTACCATAATGGGAGTACATTACAGCTCCCTCCTGCATAAATCACATTTCTCTGCATTTTGCAGACAGAAGGGGTAAATAATTACCCAAACAGATGATATGAGAAGTTCAACATATAAAATTCAACTATTCTCTCTGAAAAAGAGGTAATTTAAAAACTTAGCTTTTCAGCCTTTGTAGAAGTAAGATCAGTCCATTTTAGAGATAGTTTTTAATTTTTCATGTTCATTCTAGAATTTTAGAGTTCATTTTAGAGAGCAGGACTCTCTAAAATGCACATTGATTAATGGCAAAATAATTAATAAAATGTACCAAAAATTATTTTAATATATCAATCTTTTTGGCTATTAAACTGACCAGCTGAACTACGATTGTGTGTGTCATCTTTCTGTATGTGCAAAATCATGATGGGGAAGTTTGAGTCTCTCTCATAGATTTATATTGTGTAGCTGCCAGCCAACGCGCTGAGGGTCAGTAAGAGGGCAATGGAATGATGCCAAATTATAAGAACATATCAGAAGTTTAACAAGACTGGCTACTGGCTACAGGCTATATGTGTGTGTGTGTGTGTGTGTGTGTGTGTGTGTGTGTGTGTGTGTGTGTGTGTGTGTGTGTGTGTGTGCATGTGTGTATGTGTGTATGTGATAGAGAGATTTAAATGAAATGTTATTTTTTCGTAGGTGAGTCGGAGGGCAGCTGCAGCAATCTGCATTGCTTTCTCAATTAATATACAAGAAAGATGATATTAATAGTGAATCAAAAGCCCCAGTGACTGCTGTGCTCCTGCCTGTCTTTTTCAGCCTAAGAGAGAGAGACAGAGAGAGAGAGACAAAGAGAGAGACAGAGACAAGGACATGCTGTGTGGTAATGTTGGCTACAGCATTGTATGCAGTTTTTTATGGCTAGAGTAAGGACATGAACAATAACACATGTAATATGTGGCAAGTCTGGGCTTTCAGGATCCTGTGGAGGCCAGGTAAAGTGGCTGAGTGATCATGTACCTCCCACTTAACCACTTAATGTGTAGGAAAGAAATGGATGGAAGCGAGAGATTAGAGAGAACTGAGATATTCAAATATATTCAAGTAATAGCACTGAGGATAGCACAAAACACGTATATATGTGTGTGTGTGTGTGTGTGTCTGTGTGTGTGTGTGTGTGTGTATATACAGTACTGTGCAAAAGTCTTAGATACATACAAAGAAATGCTGTAAAGATGACTTCAAAAATAATGAAAATATATCTTTCTGTTTTAAAGAAAAGTACTACAACATGCAGTAAACTTGAAACAAGCTAAAAAAACATCAATATTTGGGGTGCTGATCTTTTGCTTTTTCTTTTACTCAGTAATCCCAGGTATAATTTGTGCAGTTTGATAAGGAAATGAGCCGGTGAGTTTTACTGAGCATCAAAACCCAGGAGCCTTCATTATGTTTTTTTGTTGGAAAAGTGGTCTCTTATTTAATTTGTTGCTTTCTTTACTGACATACCAACATTTTTCAAATACATATTATTTTTGGAAAAGTAATGCTTGGAAATCTAAAATGGTTTTTATACTGACTCAATAATGCAGAATTCATCAAATAAATACCTATAACAGAATTTGTACAAAAAAAAATGGGGATGACTATTGCACCATACCACACATACATACATTATATATACACACACAAACACAAATTATAAGCTATTCTAATAGTTCACTAATTACTTATGGTTTTGTAAGTAATTACTTATTTGTTTGGAAGGAGGTTAAAAAAGAAAACTCCATAGAAACAGTAGTACACACTGGCCACATCATTCCTCATTTTTCCCACTGAGCTTGAAAAGCCCCTGCAGTGGGCACTGAGATGCTCTGATGTATGCTTGTGTGATACACAGGGAGAAAGGAAGACAAAGGCAAGGATGAGGCGAAGAGGCCGTCTACGAATGGTGTAGCGTGGCTGTCAGTGGCTGCCACGCTGACCCTGCCTCCACTGCGCTGGCCACCAGTGTTTAATCCGTGTCGGGAGCATTAACACTCAGCCACCTCCTGGGTGACAGATCCGCCATGCGAGCCTTCTTCCCCTGAGGCCACCGGGGCCCGAGTGTCAGTTCTGCTCACACACACATACACTCCGCTCACACACACACACACACACACGTCACAGCCAGTAGGGCCAAGCAGAGGCCAGAAACAGCCATGGGCACTGATGCCTGGAGAGAACTGTCCTCTCTATCCTGGGAGACAGAGTATCATAGCACAGGTCATTATGAACACTCACACACACACACACACACACACACACACACACACACACACACACACACACATTAAACACTGAGCACACTGCAGAAGGGCCTGCAATACGAAACACTAGTGGATAAACTCATCTAATCTCTGCTGTCAAATATTTTTTTTAAATTGAGAGCGCAATAAAAATATTATTATGAAGGAATATATATTCACAATGCTATTGTATACATATTAAAATTAAGAGTATTCACAAAAAAAAATTCTTGAAGAATATTTGAGTGCATGGACTCAAACATGTTGGACTGTTGTGAAGCTGTTTTCACTAGTGTGAGGACATGATTGGCCGATGGTAGGCCTGTCAGCATGCGTGATGAGAGCTGGGTCTGTGAGGTCAGCACAAAGCTGCGATGACGCCAAGCATACATGTCTCAATAACGCTCTCAATAACTGTCAAAGCGGCAGCCGTCATACCAAGCTGAGCGCCTGCTGCACTCTGCCTCGTTAATTATTAATCGATTAGAGGATGGATTCAGGAAAACCCAGCACGCACGCAGTGTATTTAAACGCCATCAAGGGTCCTTCTGCCTGTCATATCCACAACATGAAAACTCTAGGACTCAATGACAGGTCCCTGAAGCACCCAGAGCCTGTTGCCAAGACGAACACACATTCAATACACGCATACGCGCGTGCACACACACACACACACACACCTCAATACAACTGTCCAGGCTAAACCACCTGGCAAACTTTCAAACTTGAAAAACAAAGAGTATAATAAAGATAAAGAAGGATTTGCTCAAACAGTTATTCCTTTTAAACGGCTACGCTTTATAGTTTCTAGTGAATTAAACAGAACGATGGTGGTTATAGTGTTAATTGAATCGATTATGACATTTCAAATAAGTCAATTTAAGGCTGAAACTGCAGCTGCACTGTGACTCTGACCCTCTTTGGTTCTCATTCTGTCAGCTCAGAGAAAGGAAGAGATAGACAGAAACCCTCCATCATGGCTGCCAACTGTGTTTACAGCTGCACGGCATCAAACATTCATCAGATGCCATCTTTACAGTCTGTGATGTGAAGCAATCAGCATTTCACAGCCTGTCAAATGATGTCTAAACCGCTTGCTACCTGGCAGTGTCAAAAAGAAAAATCTCTCTCTCACACTCACACACACACACACACACACACACACACACACACACACACACAGGTTTTCCTTTCCGGTCATGACTACTGACAGCCAAAGCAAACCAACGTGTTAAAATATTCATATCACTTAAATACTTAAAGCACACTAATGACAGTAAAGCATGCATGTTAAAGATTGTTTTTTCTTTCTCTTTCTCCCACCCATTTTTTTGACCATATCATACATGCTAAGGAATTTTCAAGTTAGGAGGAACTGCAATTTGTCTCTAATGCACAACTCAATTAGCCATTTTTTCATTCTATGTGGATAAGGACAGGAAATTTTCTGCCGCTCACTGCCATAAAAGCCTTTACAGTTTCCTCTTGCGTTAGTGGAACAATACATGCTACATGTGTTTGGTGGTGCTTTACTACCATCTGCAGGCCTATGTGGGCAATGCAGAAAGGAACTCTGGCTGACCCCTACTCAGTCCCTGCATGCCACAGTGCTCTTTCACTCTCTCGCTTTCTCTCTCTCCCTGTCTGAGAAAGAGCCACATCTAAAAAAGTGGCATTTTATAAAAATTTTAGCTCTCTCCCTTACTCTCTCGTTGCTCTCGCTCTTTTTTTCTCTCTCCATCTGTCTGGCTCTCTCTCTCACACACACAAAGTAGAGTGTTTGTCAGGTACAATTTCTAGACTCATTACCAGAAGATAAACAAGTGATAAATTATGTTCCTGGTTTTTCCGTTTGCAGTGCTGCAGACACATTCGCCAGGTGTATCTCCTTATACACAGACAAAGGGCTTTCAGGATTACCTAATGAGCCGGTTACTATTTTTAAATGGAACGCCGTGGTTTGATATAGAGAAGAACTTCAAAAGGTCCACATCCACTTACAATGAGAATTATGCAGTTAGAAACAGCAGCGTCGCTACAGACAAAAAATTCCATGCTGAAGTACACACTTCAAGTGAAATCTGTAAGAGCTTCCCATGACCCGCTGTCCAAAAGCTTAGTGAATGTCCTTCGATAGTTCTGTGTTCGTAATGTCAACATATAAAGTAGTATGAGGCTTCTGAGTCAATACTTTTCAATCTCAGCTGAAAACACATCACATACAAAATATTAAATTAAATTTACTTGTGCTTTGTCTGCATGATCACATAGAGATGCTCATTATGAGGCATACACAAATCTCTATGTGTGGATTACAAAAAAAGAGACAAGCTGAGAGAGGGACTGCGTATATGCTCTATCCTGTGATGAGGTCAGCATCACTCTCTTGGGGATTTCTAGCAGCTGGGTAAATGTGTGTTCCTGGAACAGGCGTGGCTGCCAGAGCCTATAGCCCCGGACAGACAAACTGCACTGTGGTGAATGCATTATAAGTATAAAACTGTGATAGCATAAGAACTCTGAAATCCAGCTCTATAAATAATGCATTGTAATGTATATTATACCCAGGTACACATGTGGTGTAGCCTGGAACGCAGGTTTCAGAGGAAAGATGCTCAGTGTGGTCTAATTATGCACATCTGAAAAGCAGGCAGAGTCCATCTGCCTAAGAGTGACTCGTCTGTAAGTCTTAATGATGGAAGTAACTGAGGTACTGAAGGTCACTCACAAATCATAGTACAAGAACCAAGTACAAAAACCACAGTGTGTTTGTGCTGATCCACCACAAGCTGCCAGAGCAGCTCCAGTGCGCTGTAGCATAGATTCTGCAAGTCTAAGGACGTGTACGGGAGAGATGAAACACCATTCTAACGAAAGATGGTGGTGAAGAGAACTTTCTTGCACGTCAGACCAAATTCTTGTATATGTGACAATGAAATCTGGTAACTGAGAAAGGTATAAACATCACTTTCAAATTCTTCAAACTATTCATAGAGATATTGTCAGCTTGGAAGAGACCACTCCCATCTGGGTATCATTCTTCACAGGATAAAAGTTATCAGTCAGGAACATTTTGTATTGACCTTTCCTGAAACGTGGACCCCAGCCATCATAGGCAAAGAGAGATCAGTCTGTATGTGTGTGCCAGTGACTATTGTTTTATCATTGTGTAATAACAGCCTTTAGTTATTGGTCTACACTCATCGGTCACTTTATTTTTATGTCCCTGTCCTTAATACTGCACAACTGCTCATTCATGCAGAGTCATCCGGTCATTCTGCAGCAGCGCGATATATAAAGTCATGCAGATACAGGTAGAACTGCCTTGTTGTTGAGAGAGGTCAGAGGAGAAGGGTTAAAGTAGGGGAGTCCTATCCAGTAGAAGTATGGTGTTCCTAGACTGGCCAGGAAAGTGTATATACATATATGTATTTCCCTCTAACAGCCGTTCTCCATCTGTTTCTTATGTTTCTCTCCCCAGGTGTCCAGGCCCACCACCCTTTAACACCTAACCTCCAGGGAGCATTGTTCATTCCAGCAGCACAGAGGAGATTGCAGATTGAACTCCCAGCTCCTAGAAAGCCTTGAGTCTAAAAATACCTGCCCAACTACAGTGGAGCAGCACGCTCCATAGGCTTCTGGAACGACACGGCAAGGACAAGATATGATATTGTGCAGCATGCCACAAAGGAAAAGCTGCACTGTTGTGTGCCAACCATAAATCCCCCTAAAGACTTGCACTAGATTTTGCACTAGCAAGTATTACAAAAGTGAATCGATTTTATTTTTAACTTTAACAACAGTGATCTTAGACTTCCACTGCAAATACATTCTGTGAGCAAAATCTCTTTAGTTCAACTTTAATCTCGCAAGCCAGTACCTACTTTAGACATGAAAGGCCATTTGCCTCACATTGCAAATAATTAATAGCAGGCTTTTCCCAGGGCCCATCAGCATACCTGTGGGCGTATCAGTTTACTTATCACTCACTGCTTTAAAGAAAACTCTTCAAATTCACATATGTATAAAAAGGAGACTGCAAACATTTTTGATTTGTAATTCAGAGACTGTTCTGCTTCTACGTTTATTGTGCTGATGAAACATCACGATCTAACATTATAGAAAGTTTCAAGGCCTTTTCAAGGTCAAGCAGACCTTGTTCTTTTCATATGAAATACCCACAGTTTCCATTAAGAAACACCTAAAACTGTTACAGTTGTGTAATGGATTTTCCATATATTATACATGCCATACACTGCAGAAAATAGCATCTTAGCAAGTAAAAACAAGTCCTGTAGTCAAAATGATCTAGTATGTCATATAATAGGATTATAATAAACCAAGAATTAAATATGATTATTAAATCTATTTCTAGACAATGGTACTCATTGAAAAAGTCTTGTTCTATTGGCAAATACATTTTCTAATATTAAGCATTTATTCCAAGAAAGGAGCAAAATTCTCCTTCTTGAATCTAGTAAAGAAAAAATAGCATCAAAAACAGGCTAAATAATATTTGATTTATAATAATCTCATAAAAAGAAAGATTACATAAATTTGCCCAAGTTCAAGATATTTTCACTTGCTATAAAGTCATTTTTACAGTGTATCATGATCATTGCATTGTAGCAGATTAGAATTGTCATTATAAACACAGTGCTTTGGCTGCACTGCTCTCTGAAGCCTAATGCACTGTCACAGAATGGTGTCATGGACTGCAGATTGTATGGCAGGTTTCATATTTGTGTTTCTTTTACTGTTTATGAGTGAATTAGCTATATTGCTAGTTTCCAAGCAAATTGGAGGGATTGGTACTCAAAGTAAGATTACCAAATCTTTCATTGTACAAAATGTGCACCAATTAATTTTGTATTCCTAAATTACTTTATAAAGCAAGCAAATCCAACCAAGGCTAAATCATGGCTAAATTACGAACTGCAAACTAAGTGGCGATTTTTTTTTCATTGCCAAGCATTTGTTCTCACTTTGGATATGCCTTTTGTGCAAGGAGAGATTAACAGCAAAACTCTGATTGCAGCTTTGGAGTGAGAAGATAAATGTTCTTAATCATAGATGAGTGATTACTTTGTCAGGAAAGGCTCTATGGAGGCGTTATATAGACATCAGTTGGAGAACTTACCAGGAAGGCAGTGATGCTCCTCTGAGTGCTCTCCCACTGGAAGCAGCTCTTAATGTACTGCAGCGTATACAGAATGGCCATGCTGATCCTCCTCACGCGGTAAATGTTGCGTGCTAACAGCTAATGGGCGACAAATCAGTAGTTAGTAAAATGCCTGGCGTGAAATAATGTTCACAATAAGTGAGGTGGATAGAGGCTTTTACAAAGGACACTTTGAGGGCGATAAATATTAATCCGTCAAGTCCACTTAGGACTACGTGTTGATGGGAAGCCGTGTAAGAACATACTGTTACTGTATCGCACAAGATGAGGATCTAGTGTTGGTCAGAATACCAGCCTTTTTATTGAACTTTGGGTTGTCCTCCTCAAGCTTGGTTTCTTTGGGACGGAAGGTTCGAATGGCAGCTCTGACCTTTGACAGGAAGAATTTGAAACACTGTTTAAGCCATTACAAATTGAAAACAGTTCAAAATGAGTTGGTGAAGTTAAAGACTTGGAATGTCACATTAACCCCTTCCTTGTGAAATGAATCAGACACTATATTTAAAATGCTCCTTTTAATTAATCTGCTTAGTCACATTTCCAACCTGTATGTGTACTCGGTAAAGAAAGAGTGTCCTAAACATGGTCTTGTGTCAGTGCCCTCTCCCAAAAACAACAAGAACGGGGTTCTTACGGGGTTGTAGGAAACGCTCATCTCCAGTGTAATGCTTCCTTTCGACATGTCTGCCAAATTGTCCTTTTTCAAAGCAGTGGTTATTTGTTGTCCATTAGAAACCTACAAGATTAATTATGTGTTATCATAAACAGAATTATATTATCATAAACATATGTTTTAGGGGTAAGCTCACTTTCCAGAACAGTATTCCTTAACAAAGAATTTGAAGATTTGTTATAAGTAATTTTTTGAGTCCAATCCAAAATATGATCAAAACAGTTAAGTACACAAAGGAGGCAAAAAATATAAGGCAGATTCTCTATTCCTGTACTTACAGTAAGCAAAGGAATAGCAACTTTCCCCAGAAAGTCTGGTGCTTTGTCTCCATCTTCACCAAAAACAGTCAGCATTAGGACATCATGGATGTCCTTAACTGGACTGCGGAAAGGCAAAGAAAATCTCATTGCTTCACAATAAAAGATACTCTGCATGGCTATTTTGGAACTAGAAGCAAAATATAAGGTTTCTGTACCAACTGCCTAAACCATGTATGTTTAAATATAATTAAATTAAATCATTGTATAAAGATATACTATGATATGAGTTCAAATTAAGTACGGAGTAAACAAATGTGCAGCAAAATATTGTAGAAATATTTAACTTTGATCAAGGTTAGTAGCAGCTACTAATAACAGATAGTGATGGTTTTTATTGGTTTGTGGGCCCAAACAAAAATCGGCATGTTATTCTGCAAAAGAATAATGTGCCACTCACAAAATAAAGGCTGCTCTCCATTCTGGACCGATGGTCTTATAGAAGGTTGGAGTTTGCTGCTTGATGTTCCCAAGTTCCAGCACACAAAATGGATCACTCTTACCTGAACAAGTGAAGACAAGTGGTTGCAGTTATATTATTAATTAATGTGATTATTAATTAATATTGATTATCTTCTCAACAAATGAGTACCATTCAGATCTGTAGATGCAAGGTCTGTAGCCCGTAAAACCTTGACATGGAGATAGCCGACATCCCATAGATTATTCAGCGTGTTCTTCAGACTCTGTGCATGAGACAAGCAGTACCATTTCATTTTAGGTAACCAACAGCCATTTAATTTGATCCAGTCCAAGAATGACAGCATTTAAAAAAGAAGGAGCAGACACTAACATATTTCTTCAGGGTGCTTTCATAGGCGCCTGGACTGTCTATGGACGTGGAGCCCAGATCAGAGATGGAGACTCCAGAACAGGGGTTCTGTGTGACCAGAATCACCAACCGACCTTTGCCTACAATCACGTTGTATTTCTGTGTTGTATTGGCTGGCAGCTGTGAGAGGTCAAGTTCAATCCTGCACATAAGAGCAGTTGCTTCTAGAAATCAATAATAGGCCCTTTTTTTTTTTTTTTTACAAAATTACAAATATAATTTAAATAAAGTAAACACATTTCAAACTTATTTTCTTCCATGTAAATGTATCTCGAGCAAGTATGCTAATCTTTGAAAAAGAAACTTGGCAGAGAGGGGCTCTTGTCACTGCTTTGAGGAGAATGAACTGTAGAGCTAAAGGTCATGTGTTTTGAACTCACACTCCCCAGCATTCCTCACACTTTCTGCCCTTCTTGCAGAAGAGCTCGGCCAGCATCACATCTGGTTGGCCATCCTCGAAACGGTTGAATTCGAACCTCTCCCTCCACTGTGGATTGCTCTTAATGCACAGACTCTGATGCAGAGAGAAAGAAAAAAAGGAGTCATTGGACTATGCAGACTGAAGGTAATATCACTACAGAAGCATAACGTTTTATTCTTTCACTCTAAGTCTGAGTATTGATGGGAGAGGAGGAGGCATGAAATGATCATTTTGGAGAACACACATTTCTGATTCCTCCCTGGGATACCAGATCTTGACACCAACCGATTAGAATCATCTTTGCTCGACAAACAAGCAAGCCCAAACACAGCTGAAGCTGTTAAAAAAAAAAAAGACGAGAACACAAGACTGGCACTGGGTGGATTCATCAGGGGGGAGGCCAACGCACTGAGGTGGAGCTAGATGAGCAATGCATGCTGGGAA
This sequence comes from Notoglanidium macrostoma, assembly GCA_030068235.1. Lineage (NCBI taxonomy): Eukaryota > Metazoa > Chordata > Actinopteri > Siluriformes > Auchenoglanididae > Notoglanidium > Notoglanidium macrostoma. The sequence goes on along the minus strand of JAQQZR010000037.1, from coordinate 13,572,958 downwards.
CACAAATGAGCCTGGAGAAAAGCAGCAGCACAAGCATTAGGAGGGCTGCAGTGACAACCACAACCAAAACAATGAGTCAAACAGTAAAGCCTGAGAGAGTGGAAGCAGAAAGTTGAAGGACATACAGCATTATAACGTGCTGCAAGTGAAACGGCCCAAGTGTTTACATGACAGTGTTTACATGACAGAGAATATTTAAAGGAGGAAACCTCACCTTACTACGGAATCTCTGCTCCCCCAGTTTGAAGCGGACAAAGAGATCCCCTTGGCCACCTTCAGGCATGTCCAGCCCCTCCGCAAGCACCACACTGTATACTCCACTCCACACTTGGCTTTTCTGCACGGCAGCCGCTCGGATTTGACCCTGGAACCATCAATGCATACAAAGCAGATATAGAGCAGTACTTACATCACATTTGCATACTGAAATTGTTTGATTTTCAAACAGCAATGACTGTACAAAAAAAAAAAAAGCGATAAAATAAGATGGAGATTACAATTGCAATTAAATTACTAAAGTGGAGCTAACATAAAAAAAAATAACTAACAAGCATCTCATGGGTGACGAGAATGGCTGCTTCCACAACATTGCAGTAAACTGCCCAAAATTGGCAAAGTCTTCCATATCGATATGCGCATCGAGTCCATTACAGGCGGTGCAGATGGATAGCATCGTGGTGAAGAGATGGCTTGCAGCTTGATCGCCATACACTTTAAAAAACATGACATATACGAAAAGCTGGCCAGGTTTGCCAGAAATCAAACAGCAGAGCTGTTAGCGCAGCAAGGCTGGTCTGGGACCGAGCTGAGCTTATTCCCCATTAACACTCCTGCTTTAACTCTCGATGTGATGGTCATGTCTCCATAAACAAGGCTCTTTAAAAAGCGATAAGGGGGGAGGGCAGAGGGTTTGAGAGAGAGATAGAATGCTCGTCTGAGCCAAGTCATCCCAAGTGTTTATTTTGGACGAGTAGTGTGATCAGCATGGCCAATAAAACAATTCCACTTAACAGTAAGTGGGCCCTAAAGAGAGGCTATTCCTGGTGCTAAAAGGGTCAGGGGGATTGACTCCATATGGTAGGACAGCATGGGGACAAGGGGGCCTGGCCCATTTGGCTTTCTCTACATCCACAGCTGGGATATTACATCTTAACATCTGGGTTATAGCTCACCATGCCTGGGAATGGGCCACACCATCCCGCACTGGCAGAGTGCCTCGGAAAATGGACAGACCCACACATACACACATATGCATACACACACGCACACACATACACACACATAGTGGAGCTGAAGCAACCCTGTCAGAGAGAAGCAGCACCACACGCTGTGTGTTAGTGCAGTTGCCAGCCTCCATCTCAGAGGCAGTGTGTGTCAGCGCGACTGTGATGGCGGGTGTGTGAGAGGAGAGGAGCAGATGAGAGGACCATCTTCCGCCTCTCCCGAATAGGTGTCAAATAGAGCCGGGCCTCAGCTGTGCCAGCACAGACATGTGATTCAGAAGAACCATCAGTGTAAAAACCACAGAAAAACAGCCATCTTCACAACTAAAAAACATACACAGTCGAACCTAAATCACTGGTAAAGTCCAGAACTAAGATTTTGATCCTTTTATTCCTCCTTACACTTGCCTGTGTGTTTGTCATCTTTGCTATTTATTTTGAACTGAAATTCTTTGGGAAAAGGTAAGAAACGTAATATAAGCAGCTTGCTAAGGCATAAAGTGATGCCATGCCATCAGATACATGAAACACTGAAAAAGAGCAAAAACAAGCCTCTGCCCAGGAGCCTTGAAGTGTATATTTAAAGTGCTTTTTTGGTCTTTTAAACAAATGAAAGCTACTGTTTTTTGGCTCAAAGCTTGAATATAGCTTTAGTCCCTTTGATCAAATCAAAACGCAAAAAAAGACAACATGGCATGGTCAGATCACTGCAACATGTCATTCAGTCCAGCTGCGGTTTCTCAGTACTTTGTGTGAAATGAATGCTTCTCATTATAAAAACAGAATTCATTAACTGTAAGGTGAGGTGGGCGAACAAGAAATATTATACAATGATTTACTGCCCTCCAGTGGCCAATTATAGAACAGCTGAACATCTTTTTTTAATTAAAAGAAGAGAAACCTTTAGGACGAAGTGCATCTCATCGCAAACACAAACAGACTGTGCTATAATCTCTGTGGGACTAAGAAAAATAAATTAGAATATGAGAAAGAACAACAGGAATTTTACAAAATAACATACAGTTATCTGTATGAAACATTCAAGAAGAAATCCTATTCTACCTTATTGAAGCTTCCTTTCCTCCTAAGTGGCCATTTCTGAAATATAAGCAAGAGACATGTTTGTCAGGCAATCTGTTGCTACATAAGACTACACGCTTGTTGTGCCTGACATCTGTTGTGTTTTGTTTTCAGGACATACATTTCGCTTGGTGGGCCCCTCACAGATGGACACACAGGCGTCTAAGATTATTACTCCCATGTCTTCTTCCAGACTGCCAGGGTCTTTCAGACGCAGGATCATCTCAGATGTTCTGAAAGAAACACCATCTTTATGGGTTAAAGGTCACTAGGTTGAGTTATTCTAAGACTGCTACGGTTGATCATGCCTGATGATGAGCAAAAAGAAATTATGTAAATGAATGTGTCATACTTGTCCAACTCCAAGTCACTGAGAGTAATGGCGCTTGAACCCATGAAGTCCCGAGATCTCAGATCCCGGTCGTACACCTGCAGCAGAATTATAAGTAATTGAAAAAAGGTTTTGAGAAACCTATGTTAAATTTCAGTGCTTGTCTTGTGGGAATTCATCTTGCCCATACCTTAACATAGACATGCTGCTCCAGGTCCCTGATGAGGATGGAGAAACACTCGTTCCATACAGGATTAAGGTTCTTGTACACAACCTTGCTTTTGTAGACTGTCTTGCCATCTATTCTGAATTTGACATATGGGTCACTGGTACCTGTTGAAAATTCATATATATATATATATATATATAGATAGATAGACAGATAGCGAGAGAGCGCGAGAGAGAGAGAGCTTAAGTACGTCTTAAGCTCACTATGTCTTATAAAGCAGGTGATGTGGTATAAAGTGTTATCAGATAAGCAATATAAGAAGGGCAGTCATGTGATCGTGTATGCATGTGGTCCACCCAAGTTGAAAACCACACACATGTACACACTACCTTCTATACATTCGCACTAGATAGAGCAGCACTGCCATTGTTTGGGAAGACTTGCCATAGCGTGGGGGAGCGGAACTCTTAATTGGTTAATTATAGAACAGAACAAAAACTCTCAGCAGCATGAATCCACCAGCATATTAAAACCCCTGAAATTAAGTGCAACCGGTGTTAATCTCCAAACCCTGTAAAGCGACTCCATCCTGCTCAAGCTGGACAAAGAAAAGCAGATGGACAGACCGTCTTTGTCTATGATATGGCATGCAGATTGAAGTAAAAAAAAGAAGACAAGGGAAGGGGGGGAAAAAACAACAAAAAACAACATGAGCGGATAGAAAGAAGCCTGTGGCTTCGTTTGTATGGACGGATAAAGGGGGTGCTTGAGAAAAAGCGGCGGGTAGCCTGGAATCACATGACAAAAGGCCCTGTGGGGACGGGCTGTCAGGCCTGTCAGCGTGCCGCCTATCCAAATGAACAGCTCCAGGAGGCAGCCTGACAGGAGGAGCTGTGGCGGGACTGAAAAAACGGTGACGGCAGAAATTAACGGGCACAGAAGAAGGGAGGGAAGGTGCATGTGGGGGGTTTGTGGGCTTGTCGGGACGCTTTTTAGAGGACATAGAGGCGGTGTGTGTGTGGTGTCAGCCGGGCTGTGGGCTGGGCGTTAATTGTTAAGCAAATAGAGGCAATGTGGGGGGGAAGGAGGGGTTTACCACATCACCATTATGCCACCCTGTCACAGAAAGTGAGGATTCAACTAGTGAGGAGACAGTGAAAGCCCAGGGTCTGAATGGGGTACAGCGCAACTGCAATTTTGATGAGAGCTGTCAGGTGCAATATGCAAAGTCCACCATGGTTTGACTGAAGTATTTTCTACTCTCTGGACAAAGTTTGAAAAGTAAATGGGATGTAATCAGGCAAATCCGTTTCGCTGAACACACGACAAACATTTTACAGGTCATTATCATTTTTTAGCTATTCACATGTGCTGTCTACTTAAAATAGTAAATCGTACCATGTGCTGCCCGATGAAGGTCACAAATCAGCGTAATTCTTCATAATGACCACATAATGTTTATAATCTTAGAAAAGGTCAAAAAGGCATTGTTCTAGTCACAGTTTACTTCTACTCCATATTTTCACTTTGTACAATTTAGATGAAAGAACCCTCATAGTATTTTAATAATATGCCAGCAAACTCACGTTTTTGAGGCTGCACTGTGGTTCATTTAACAAGTTTAACCTTGAATTACCTTTTAACTACAAAAATTATACAGCTGTAATTATATTTATCATGTTTTGCATTCCTGATTTAAAATCCTCTACATTAAATTGCATTGTAATATTCAGCATAAAAGAACTGAGGTTTCTGACACAAGTAATGCATTCTTCTGCAATGTTATTTCATGTTATGTCCAGCAGATGGTGATGCATATCAATTACTTCTACAACCAGAATGTGTCTGTCAAATTTCAAAGGAAAAGAAAGAAGAAAGAAACCTTCTCAGAGGAACGTTTGAAATCTACTAGGTAGTCTTCATGTCCTTATAAGTCAGTATTTCTGTTGTGTAAGACCTAGTCTTCCTTTTTACCAACAGATGATTGTTCATTTTGGAAATAGTGGGAGTCGAGTTATTGCCAGATTGAACTGACCATGAGAAATATGCCGGGTATATTGCAATTATGAGGAAATAATGAGAGGATGATAGTAATTAACAGCCTCTGGGCATACACCTGTGACACTCATCAGGAGAATTAGGTGCCCAATCAGCTTGGCAAAGCCTGCCACATAAACTGGCACTGGATCTGAAGAAATGTTTCTGGGCATCAAATAGAAGTGCACTTGTTCCATTTGTGCCTAAGATTGAAGTAAACACATATCAAACCCAAGGCTGTTGGGAGGATTCATCTGTGTCATTGCTCAGGAGCAAAACACTGCAGAACATAATATAAACCATGTTTCCTGGGGCTCCTCACACAACAGTTAGGGCTGGCTGATCTCATATCCACTTTACAACTTGTTCTCCCGCTTAGTCAACTCATTTGCATACTTTCTGCTCTGAAGGAAAGTCTTTACACTACTTCATTTGTGATTTCACATCAGCATAACAAATACATAGCCAAATGATTTGTCTACTAGGCCAAAACACACTGTCCATCAGGTGGAAAAGTTGCCTGTGAAACTATGTATTAACAAGATAACCATTAGGGAGAGGCCTGAAGTAAGTGAGACTTTTCTGGTCAGACCACATGCCTTTCTGATGTCTCAGGGCACCACTGCCAGTCTTTAGCAGCTCAGAGGCATTCCGCTCACTCAAAAAGCACACACCATACTCAGTCAATGGATACAGCCAGGAAACATAAGCAAGCATTGATTACAGTTAAAGTGATTTAGAGATGATGAAAACATTGTCACGGTTTAAACTAGAAACAACTGGAGAAACCACACATACACATATACATTTCACATGGCAGATACCCATAAAGACATCCTTCAGGAATAAGAAAATGTAAGTGCAGCCAGAGCATTTCCTTTGCTTATATATTTTCTATATATGAAATTCTTTTTGACCCTGTTTACACAGAAATGCATCTTTTCAAACAGATCACAAGTGGACAGATCAAGTGTTTATCATGCATCTCCAAGGTCTCCAGCTGACCAAATTTGCTGAAATTTTGTTACTACCTACATCACTTCTGCTAGAAGGTCAAAGGTCCCCACGCAAAATTATATTAAAACATAAAACCTGCAACATGTTTTCATTATTTTCTTGCACTCCAACCACATAGATCGGTGCTCCTCGCTGTTTTGGTGTCCACCATTAATGACTTATTTTCTTGTTAGGTCTGTGTTGCGGATGCATCGGTACGCATCAGCGTTTACACTACAGAAAGTGGTTTGAGCGAATGTATCTTGAATGCGTCTTGGAGGTCGTTTACACTTGTATTTAGCGCTGCCCAGTTGTGATCATATCATCCAAGGCGCATTTAAATACCAAGCGTAAATGCTAATGTGTCCTGATGTGTCCCCGACCAAGATGTAACAGAAAGTGATGCAGGCAGTAACGAAAGCTCAACCCAATGGTCAGCTGGACACCTTGGAGACGCATAATAGGTGTAAACAGCAATGTGTCTCAGCTGTCCACTTGTGATCTGATTGCCCAACATGCATTTTAAAACCAAGTGTAACCGGGGCCTTTAACATTTGTTCAGTTACACATGTAACAATGTTGTAACAAGTCAGGATGTCTGCACTGTCACAGACAGTATACAGTTATAACAGCATGATTTAATGTGTAAGAAGTTGTGTCACCTATTCTTGAGTTCCCATTTAGCACTGTCTGCACAATTGTTGAACATTTGGATTCCCACTTCAAGTTCCATTATAAGTACATAAATAGCCTCTTGGATTAGTATTTTCATGTGTGATCCAACGAAAAAGTAAACCAAACACTGCGCTTCAAATATCAAACGTGCAAAAACTGTAGTCAGACAATACCTGCATTACGAATGCTGCTCTGCAAGATACCTTTCTTACTATTTATGGCTCAAATTCTGTACATTATGTACTAACGCATGAAAAACCATGAAAAATGCATTCTGGTATGTCCAAGAGCTGAGAAAGCTGTTTCAAAACTAAAACCATGGACAACACATCAAAACAAGTGTTGGAATTCTGTTAAAATGCAAATAAGAATTATTACCAGGACTACTATATGCCATTATATGAACGTAACACAAGAAGGCAGAACAATAGGAACGGAAATGTCTGTACACTGAATAATTGAGAAGAATTAGTTTTTATTAGCCCTGCAGATTAGAGACTGAACATTAGAACAAGCAGACATGCTTACCACAGCGGTCTTTGATGGCCAGGTTTCTTCCCTCCTTTAAGTTGATGGTGAGGAGATAATGCAACTTCTGTCCTGATGGAGTAGCCGCGGCTTCACTGCTCACTCCTGGGCTCTTTGCATCACACATAGCAAACATATTTAATATATACATACTTGCATATATATTTATTTAGCTATAAATTGCTATAGCTTTCAGTGGATTTCATATCCATGAGATTTCTTTCTAATCACATCAGAATAATACAACTTTTCATGAATACAAAAACTATTCTAATTCTTATACATATTGTAGTCACAGTAAGAGGCCAGCTTTCTACTTGTTTGTCTTCCTTTATATTCTCCAAAGCAGTCAGAATGCTCACCTGGTTCATCTCTCAAACATTTTACTACCTGATGCAGCAAGAATCAAATACAAAATCCTCATGTCTAAATATTAATCTTGCTTTTATGGGTGTTCACATTTAATGAACAATTACAAAAGAGTTGGGACTGTGATGATTTGCAAGTCATGTAAACCTATATTTCATTGAAAACAGAACAAAAACAGCATATCAGATGGTGCAACTGAGAAACGTTATTGTGTTTATCTATTGTGTGTATATAGGATACATGCTCATTTTGAATTTGATGCCAGTGACACGTTTCAAGGAAGTAGGGACAGGGACATGTTTACCATTCTGTATACCACATATTTACCACCCTGTAAACATTTGCGAACTGAGGAGACCAGTTTTGTACGTAAAATGTCCCATTCTTGGCTGATATAGGATTTATGCTGCTCAACAGTTCAGGATCTCCTTTGTCATATTTTTCCTTTCATGATAAGCCATATGTTTCCAGTGGGTGACCAGTCTGGACTGCAGACAGGCCAGTTTAGCACCCGGACTTTTCTACTACGGAGCCATGCTGTTCTAATACATGCAGAATGCGGTTTGGTATTGTCTGGCTGAAATAAGCAAGGCCCTCTGAAAAAGATTTCCACTGCAGAATCGTGGCGGTCTTTGCGGGCCAGAACATCATGGCCATGCAATATTGGTTTTAGGCTTTGTCCCTTGAGATTTCTCAAGATGACTTTATGTACCACGGATGATGAAATCTTCAAATTCTTTGTAATTATACTTTATTCTTAAACTGTTGCACTATTTCCCCACAAGGTCTTTTCACAGAGAGTTGAACTCCTGCCCATTATTACTGCTGAGAGACTCTGCCTCGCCGGGATGCTCTTGTTATACCTAATCATGTTACTGACCTGCTGCCAATTAACTTAATGAGTTTTGAGATGTTCCACTAGGTCTTTCCAACTTTTCCCCTCTTTTGTTGCCCTGTCCCAACTTTTTTTGAAACGTTTTGCTGGCCTAAAAAGATGTTGTCTTTGTCCTTTCAATTCACTATGGGTTTGCATAATTTACAAATCATTGCATTCTGCATTTGTTTAACTTCATATTCATTTGTCCCAACTTTTTCGGGTTGTACTTAAATATGTGCGTTATGAATGCATTCCGACTATTTGTGTTAAACTTGTTTTTCTTTGTGTGACTGGACATTGAGAGTGAACGTGACTGTTGGCAGTAAGCACAATATATGGTTAGCCAAGGCCATACATGCTAATCATGTCTTATTTTTTGTCTTTGAAGCAGAACCCTTTGCTCTAGCAGTAGCTTTTATTTTCATATGTAGCTATGATTTATTACCAGTGAGAAGCTGAGTTCTTTGTTCTCTATGCAAATGAATGTTCACGTCTGATGTTATAAAAACTCTTGTGTCCTGAGTCACAGTGAGGCACACCCTGGGGGAACAGTTTCTAACTCAAGGTGGTCTCCTGAGCTTGTGATAATAAGCCTTATAACAAATATCTTGCTTAAGCAACTGGACTGTGTGTAATGCATGTTTGAGGAAGACTACATTGAAGGTGTGATTCCATGCCACCTTACATTCCAGTCTTCAAAGAGCTCAACTTTGCCCCTCACAAACACATAAGAAGTGATGTCACCAACCTTTGGGCATATATTATATCCTTCTATGAGATCCAAATGCATTAGATTTTGTTGCTTTTACATCCTGGTAGCTCATTGGAGCTCCATCCTCCCTCCAAATGGATCAGTATATTGATATCTACTACAAAAGTCTAGACACTTACATTTAGGATAACGCTTCTTTTCATTTCTCTGCACCACTTATGCTCTCATTTCAGTTTGGCTTTTAACAGTTTTATTTACAGACAGACCATTGTAGCACTTGGCTTCAATGTTATGAATCTTTATAGCATCTTTATGAATCTTTATCTTCACGTTTTAAAATTCAAGTCACCCTGTACAGAGAAATCTGCCAAATGAATAAATGTAAACATATGTTTAAGTACAGAAAAAATTTAAAATAGTCGTCTGTTGCTGAACAAAGATGCTAGGGGTTCGTCCATAGAACATGATTAATAGAACAAAAAAATGGACTGTGCATTACTCACTTTTATTTCTTTTCCTGAGAAAACTGTGTCAAAGTCATTGGTCTCATTAGAAACCTGCGAGGAAGAAGATTTGCTGGTAAACATAAACATGAAACAAACAAAAGCAAAACCCTTTAAAAATGATAAACCAACTTACTTCATTCTTGTCCTCAGCTGATCCGATAATAAACATCTCTGTGGACCTTGGCGTGACAGGCTCTAACCCTGTCAGGTCAGGCTCAGGAGGCCAGAAGATGAAGGAACGGTCCTCAGATGGTGTGCTACAGGCTGACTCACTATCCTCTATGTACCATATGGTGTTTCTTTCCCTGTCCTCCATCCGTTTCTCTGGTTTATCCTTTGTAGCTGGTATAGTGATAAATGCTGGCTTCTCTGATGCTGGATTTACGATTGCAGGTGGTGTGTTTGGAAATATAAAGTTGTCCATAACCTTGGCTGAGGATGGTGTGTATGGGGCAGTAGATTGGTCCAGGTACCTGGCTGATGACAGCATATTTGGATTAATAACTTGATCCTGAGATGTGTCTGTAGCATTTTGCTGGCCCAGAACCCTTTTGGAAAATGGGATGCCAGAGACGCTGTGTGAGTCAGTGCACGTTGCAGTTAATGCTGAGTCTGTGGCAGGGAGACTGTCAGTTAGGCTGGAGGTTTCACACTCATCAGGACCGACTGTATGAACTGGCCCAACAAATGAGTCTGGGAATGAAGATTGAACAGTAGAGTCTAGAAATGATGACAAGGATTGTTCACTTAACAAGTCTGGTACTGAAATGCTCCTCCTGTATCGCAGGGGAGTCTTCTTGGCTTTCTTCCCCATCTTCACATTAAACAGAGGCTTGGTTTTATCTCGCAGTTTGGATAAGACTTTATTCTTCTTGGGGTCCATTTTGACTGGAGATGAGTTAATTTATTTCTTCACTGGCTGAATGAAAACAAAAACCCACAAGTGTTTTACTCAAATCAGTTGCACTTCAAACATTCAAATTACATACAGTCCCCTCTGAAAGCAATGTAACAGCAAGGACAATTCTTTTTTTGTGCACTATACACTCAGGCCATTGGGGCTTGAGATCAAAAGATGATTATGACACAACAGATCAGAATTTCTAGAGAACCGATAGAAATTTCTAGTCAACTGATCAGAAATATTGGAACATGTGACTGACGGTACAACAATTTGGAATGTACTGAAAAAGAAAGAAACCACTAGCGTACTAACAGTATCAGATACCAATAACAGGTTGGCCTAGGAAAAAAACAGCAGTTGATGACAGAAACATTGTGAAAGCTGTAAAGAAAAACCCAGAAACAGTGACATTGTCAACAATCTCCACAGGGCAGGGGTGAAGGTAACACAATCCAGAGAAGTTCTCAAAACAAGATTAAAATATACCAAAGTGGCCAAAGTGAAAAAAGGTTCTGCTCATGATCCAGTGGAGGTAGTGCCATGGCTTGGGCTTACATGGAACAGGACCACTAATTTTTACTGATATTGTAACTCATGATGGTAGCAGCAGAATGAATTCAGAAGTCTACAGAACCATTCTCTCTGCCAATTTACAGAGAAATGCATCCAATCTAATTGGGAGGAACTTCATCGTGTAGCAAGACAACGACCAGAAACACACTGCCAACACAACAAAGGACTTTATCAGCGGGAAAACAGTGGATGGTTTTAGACTGGCCAAATAAATTTCCTAAAGTGGATGCTGAAGGGAGAAACCCCTCAAAACAAACAACAACTGAAAGAATGTGTCACAAGCCTGGAAAAGCGTCAGAAAAGAAGAAAGCAACAGTTTGGTGATGTCAGTGGGTCGCAGGCTTGATGCAGTTTTTACATCAAGGGACAAGCAAGTGTTATTTATTTTAACTTCCTGTAAGACTATCTATCTGCACATCTAGATGTAAATATATGTGAAATGATCATAAATGCTTATAGAAAAATGAAAGCTGAAATTCTGATTAATAGTTTCATAATCTTTTGATCTCAAACCCGAATATCTCCAATGTATAGCAAAAACAAACTTTCAGAGGAGACTGTATGTTAATAAAGAGACTTTTTATATGTATGCAGCACATGAACTGAATAAGTCACAGAATTAATTTTTCTGTTTCAAGGATGCAAGCTCATGACAGTAAAAAATCCCCGACAAGGAAGTGTAATGGTCTTAGAAACAGGAACTTTACTGTCACTGCTAAACACATGGTCTCTGTGTGAGGAAATATACTTTAACAGCCATAACCACTGTTAAAACAAACAAGCAAAAAAACTATATAACTTAAAATACAGTTACAAGCATTTATAATAATATTTGTGCTTCTTTTATACATGACAATGCTTAGTACTTTTGGGCAGCCCATTTTAAACCCATTTGACAATTAATGTAAATTACAATCCATAAAATATGCTAAAGTTTCAAATGACTGGAAACCTGCCCATGTGGTAATACTGGAAGCATCTGAACTACTACATTTTGGCTAGTTGAGATGACTTTTCTCCTAGAGTTTAGATTACATTCCCCTGTTGAAAACAGGCAATTTAATCTATAGATATCATCAGTGGTGTGTAGTACTGAAGAATAATGTCCAAGTACAAGTACAAGAAGAATCATACTTCTTTGGTTACTTGAGTATGTCTTTGAATATTTATATTTTACCCAAGTAAACTACATGCTTCTGTCAGCTTACCTTTTACATTTTTGAAAATCAAATACCACGATAACTATACTGGCAATTCAATCACAACAATAGCAGCACAGGCATGTGTTGGGATTCAATAAAGCGGTATATTTTTAGATAATCTCTGTGTTGTAGATTAGGCCGATGTATGAGTTAAATGTGTTATTTGCCCTGAAACTTTCAGAATGTTTATGCCTAGCTTTGTTTGAGTAAACACAAACAAAAACACCAACACAATGCAGATTTAAACAGATTACAACAAATTCCTGCTAATCACCCAACTTTTCTGCCATATGAAACAGTTATTATAAACACTATTACTACACTGTCAAAAGAAACTATAAACCCATTTAAAAATGTACTGTAAGCATTACTTTCACCTTTACACCATCAAAGTATATTACGTAAGACATTACTCTCAACTTCGTGTGATTGAATGATGTTGTTGTCCCTATACAATATTAAGTAACCACCATATCCAGTGCTGTTTATCACCGATTACACAGTCCCCTCCAAAAGTATTGGAACAGTGACACAATCTTTGGGGAATGTAGAGTCTGTACACCACCACAATGGATTTGAAAAGAAGCTGTCAAGATGTAATTGAAGTGTAGACTTTAGGCATTACTTCAATACTTTCTGCTCAGATTCAGTCAAATGCTGCAAAAGTGATAGGACTGCTTCACAGTACAGATGTATAATGACCCAAAACATACAGTGAAAGCAACCCAAGGGCTTCTTAAGGCAAAGGAATGAAATGTTCTTTAATAGTCAGTCAACCCAACTGAGCATGCTTTTCACTTACTGAAGACACAACCGAAGGCAGAAAGACCCAGAAACAAGCAGCAACTGAAGGCGGCTGCAGCAAAGCACTTCAAGGAATGCGACTCAGCATTTGGTGATGTCCATGGGTTCCAGACTTTAGGCAGTGATTGATTTCATTTTTAAACATGATGCTTATATTTATAATTATGTTAGTTTGTTCAGTTACTTTTGAGCCTGTGAAAATGGAAACAGTATTACAATGGCTGTAATTCCTAAACATTTAAAGCAATATTTTTGTTAAAATTCTTGAATTAATGCTGAAAATCCACACTTATCACACTACACAATAACATCTTAATGGCTTCTTTTCAAATCCATTGTGGTGGTGTACATACACAAAATAACAAAAATTGTGTCCTTGTTCCAATACTTTTGTAGGGGACTGTATTATACTACCGGACCTGCCAGAGCTCTGAAAACCCGGGGAGTACATTCATTCAAGTTATAACTAAAGTACACTAAAAGAGCAGTTTTTTCAGTCTTTCTCTCTCCAGTAAAGTGAGAGATGAGTCAACAGACATGAGAATGTGGAATGAATCCCGCAGGTGTTTTGAACTCTCCAGACACTTCCTGGAAGCCACATCCCTTCCCCCATCTCATGCACGCTCCCTCTTTGTCATGGAGAATGAACAACATTTTGAGTTCATTAATGTGAAATAAAATCAGTGTATGTTACCAATCCAGTGTATACTTACCTAACATTATTTATATGTTATATTATATATATATATATTTATATAACATTATTTATATGTATATGTTTAATTTCAGTTTACTATATTTAATAGGGATGCCACCAAAAATTTGGGGAAAAAAGAAGTGTCAAATCTACCACTTTACAAATAGTGTTAATGGTGATAAAGTGACTAGAGCTTTTCTTCTTTTTTTTGCTGGTGCTCACACTGCTGCACTTTCCTGCCTCAACAAAAAAATGTCGGCCATTACATTTCTCATTTCTAAACGGATTATACTGAAATGTGTTGTTAAAGGGTCACCATCCAGCTGAGTTTTTGCAACTGCCACAGTTCCTGACTTCAACGCACTACACCCTCCCCTACTATCCTTCAACTGCAAATGGTGGAAACGCTTATCTTTTTTATACTAATGGTTGCAATTGTTGATGCCGATATTTTAAAATGAAAATTGTGATCAAAGAAAAAATAAATATGACACAAGCCTGCTCTCAACACTGCACTGTCAAAGTACACTATAAACCTTACCCATACTGCTAGTGTCAAAATGCACTACATTATTTTTTACCACTATTCGGTCAATATCAACAATATACTTTACACCTATTACTTGTAAATATTACTCTCACAACTATACTGGGTGGCACGGTGGTTAGCACTGTCGCCTCACAGCAAGAAGGTCCTGGGTTCAGGTCACCCAGGGTGCCTTTCTGTGTGGAGTTTGCATGTTCTCCCCGTGCATGCGTGGGTTCAACTAAATTGCCCTTAGGTGTGAATGCGAGCGTGTGTGGCTGTTTGTCTGTGTTGGCCCTGTGGTGGACTGGTGACCTGCCCAGGATGTACCCCGCCTCTCGCCCCAAGATGCTGCGATTGGCTCCAGCTTCCCCGCGACCCAGACGGATAAAGCGGTATAGATAATGGATGGATGGATGGACAACTATACTGTCAAAGAACACTATAAATTATACTAACATTATACTGTCAAAATAAACAACAAACTTTACTTTTACTACTACAATGTCAACATACATACATTTTAAACATTACTCTTCCCACTACAGTGTTAAAATAAATAAAAAATATTACTCACACTCACTACACTGTTCATGCATCAAAGTACATTATTAGAACACTATAAATGTTACTCGCACTATTACACTGCCAATGTATGCTGAAAACATTACTCTTTCCACTATAATCTCCAACCATCAATTTCCTTTGCTTCTTACCCTTTGTGGGTGCCAGGGGAAGCAGAAGTCAATCCCAGTGGACCTCAGGTGAGAGGCAGGGTACTCCCTGGACAGGTCAATAATCTAAGGCTAACACAGAGAGGCTAAATCAACAGAGAGACAGACAACTAGTCGCACTCACTTAACCTGATCCACATGTTTTTGGACTGTGGGAGGATACCCACACAGGTAGAACATGTAAACTACACACATAAATGAACCCGGTCAACCGAGGGATCGAACCCGGAACCTGCTTGTGGTGAGGTAACAGTACTAACAACTACACCACAGTGCTGCCCACTATACTGTCAAAAATGATAAACCTTACTCTCACTACTACAGTCAGCTTACACAATAAGCAATACACTCACTACTACATTATCCAAATACACCATAAACATAATTCTTGCAACTACACTGCCAAAGTGCACTATTTCATCAGGATGCAAAACTGTGACAAAGTGCATCAGGGAAATGCAATATCTGCATCCTATTAATCATGCATCTCATGCAATCAAACTGTTTGAACACCAGAGGCCCCAATCTGCTTAACCTAAAAAGTTCAAATAGTTGTGAAGTGACCGGTAGTCCAATAGGTTCGGACTCCAATGACTGCTATATGGTATAAGGTTACACAACCACATTATAACAATTAAATAGAGCATTTCATTTGCTTTCAAACAACACCATGCTCATGCCTCTTTGTTATTTCATATAACATATATTTTATATTATATGTATATTTTGTTTACAATATTAAACCGTTTGATTGGGCGTTATTGGGCTCAAAATTCAATTTTCAAACAGTTATTTTCCTATTTTTGTCTCCTTAAATATTCCTTTTGTTAAATAAAAAAAAACACTTTTGTTGCATTTTCTTAATAACCATTTAGTTAATATCCTATTAACTAAAATATTCCTTTTATTAAAAGTTAAATGGTAAATAACAAGTAGGCCTTTTCTTAATAAACATTTAGGAACATTTGTCAGCTTAAACATAAAACAAGTACCTCCATTTACTTCTTTTTGCTTTGCTTTTCGCAGTCTGTAAAATGATAGCTCAGATTTTTTGTTGAATCTATTTGTACAATCGCACAAAAGCTCATTCTAATTTTAGATCTGTTTTTTGTGTGTTTTCAGAGCAAGGTCTATCTGTAGTCTTGCAGCCAACAAGACACACCCACTTTAAAACATGGCACACCCACTTCAGTACATGACACACCCTCTGAGACAACGCATGCGAAGCCTGTCTACAGAACCTGTTCACTTCCTATTAATGTAATAGCACCCAAATTGGCTGTAGTTCACCTAGAAGGCACCCATGAGATATTCCCCAATGGATGGGAGTGAAAGGAGCTAAACGGATAAAATAATTATTTACGCCTGCTTCTAAACAAAACAAAAGACCAAATTTTATTTTAGTCTTTGTAAATATAGTATGATTATCAGAATTTAAATGTAAAATACAAATGTCCTTTTGTTTTTCTTACAGAGAAGGCAATTTTGCTCATAAAACGCTACCATTCTGCTAATGTATGCATAACGCAAGTGCGCTTAGCAGAATGCTTGTGTTTTATTAGTAAAATTACCTTCCCTGTAAGAAAAGTATGGACAGTAGTATTTTAATTTCAATTCTGATATATAATCAATAATATGTTGGCAAAAACTGAAATAACATTTGGGCTTTTTTGTAGAAAAGAAGTTTATAATAATTCTTTTAGCTGTTTAGTTCCATTCACTCCCATTCACTGAGGACTATCTTGCGAGCACCCTCTAAACTACCGGACGTTCCAAGATGGAAGTTTAGAAATTTAGAAATTCTACTTAGAAAATCTTTGATGAATGTGATTTGTCAGACTTACTGTAACCTAACCCAAAGCCTAAACCTAACACAAACCCAAACTCTAACACTAACCCGAGGTCTCATAAGGCTGGTGTAGGGTGCAAGATGGCGGCTCCGTGAAGTGGGCGTGTCACGTAGTAGGCGTGTCCTGTAACTACAGTGCATTCACACTTAGACCTACTTGTATTTTTGAGGCACTCGAGCTGTTACTTCTGCCTACACTGAAGTCACGTGCATTCCCTGTATTGTACGTTATTGTGCCCACAGCTATATAAACAACACAATTACAGCTAGGAAAAATGAAAAGATTGCATAATAATATTAATAATGATGATCAATTCCAATCAGCATACATTTGTATTCTGATGTATCCTCATATGAGATTGTTTATTGTGTATTATCATGACCACTTTGTATCAATAATCCTATAATCCATACACAGCAGGCTGATTCTGGGGGTGAAAAAGACCAATATATTTTTCTCTCTGCACGCAAAACAGTGCTTAATGAACTATTGCAAAAGCTAGTATGGAAAACTACAAACTCTGAAGTGTGGTTCCTCCTCTGAGAAAATGATCATGACAACACTGAATATTAAGGAGAATTCTGGAGCCTGTAAAGCCTGTCCTGTTCACCTGAATATGCCATGGAGGTAAACAGGGTGGACACGGCTTGCTCTGTAGCATACATGGCCCTCCCAAAGTCCACTTATTCCACCCAGTCCTCTGGAGAGAGAGCCCAGGTGCCATCATCAGTACAGGGATGGGCAATTAATCCAGACCTACTGCTTTAGACTGCCAGTGTGTGAATCACATGCATATATCTTACTGCATGAAAATATTCATGTATTGCAACCCAATTTGGCCAGAATGTCAGTTTAGTGGCCTGACAATGTTGACAGATTTCTAGTTACTAATGAGTGTTAAATAGTTCTTGTGCTGTGTCACATTTCTGAAGTTTTTCAGTTTCTTCTGTGCAAAATTCTGTTTTTTCTTCAGGTGAAGATTCTTCATGATATATTACATTTCAGCTTTCTCATTTAAACGTATTACATGAACATAGGCTGAAATTATATCGAGAATAGACAAGCTCATTGCTCACAGCTCATTCTTTCACCAGGTTTCTTCTCACAAAACATTAAAAGCCATTAGTGGCACTGACACACATGTAAGCTGAGTGTGTTCAATGGTGTACAGAGAGCAGTCTGTGCCTCTCCTGCTTGGGTCTGCTATAACCACCTGCCTTCACGCGACTTTTTTGAACCTGGTGCTCTGAGAAAGCTGAAATAACTTGGCCAGGTCATCCGGAAAGTAACCAGCTGTCAACAGGTAAACACACCTTCAGATTCAGTCTTGTGAAAATAGAAACAACGACAAGGTCTTACCTTTAAGTAGTTACAAATTGTACTGTAAACTTGTACGTTTCCTTACGCAGAGCATCAGTCCGATAAACACTTAAACACTTGGAAGCTGTGAAGTTGTCGGTCTCATTTGACCGGTTTGTTACGTCAGTGGTGGGCGGAGCCGAAAGTGTCTGTCATCACTGGAGATTTGGTCTAAGCGCCTTCACTTGCAGAAAAATGCAGTCTGATCAGCTGTTAAAGCACACACTTCAGCTGACCAAGCTGGAAATGCTTTCTGAATTTCCTCTCCTTATGCAACACCATCAAGCCGTTTTAAAGAAATTAGCAGTAAGGCAATTAGAAACAATCACTGATCGATTTAGTCAAGTACTCAGGAAGCTGGGAAATAACTTGCGAGAGGGTAAAAATGGTATTAGCAGATGATCTATTCTATCAGATGATCTATGATCTATCTAGTCATTTACTTCATAGTCATGACCTTTTTTGTTTCTTGTTTGCTAATAATAAAAAAAAAAAAAGAAAAGAAACCGGCAGGTAACATTATTCAGTCATATTATTATAATAGCTGACCCGAATCCATTGACAGCGTGATTGGTGGGAATTGTGTCTCCCTCTGCTGGACGCTTGATGTAACAGCAAGTCATCTCCTCAGCGCAACAAAATAGGCTGCAATGCTAGTTAAAACAGGCAAATCCTACCTGAAACTACTACACTAATATATAATGTGTCAAAATAGTACCCAAATGTGGTGCATTATTTTGATATAGTTTTTAATAATGTAGACTGCCTTACTGAGAATAGGCATATATAGATTGTCGATATCTTTTTAATAACCTGTGCCTAGGACATTTTATCATTTTATCTTTTCTTCTTTCTTTTTTTTTTTTAAAGTAAGGTTTGGTATTTTTAAAATTAAAATGAGCCATTATTATATATTAATATTGCGGTGTGTAATCAGTTGGGTGATTATATGTTTGAGAATTGTGATACTCTATTGTGGCACTGTTTAAGTTTCAACAGGCATTCATGAAAGACTTCAGATCATAGGATGAGGTGCAGCAAAAATACTAGCAAGGTATCAGCCAGCAGAGACTGCTGAAAGTAACAAAATTCATGTGTAATTAAAATGTTATGTGATGTCATATAACGTTAATGTGACTGTTGGTCTATGGACACCAAATGACTGTCAGAACAGTGTTTTACTAATCACGCTGATGTGTGATTTAATGGCTATAAAGTGCATGGATATCTGTCACAAGTATGAGCTAGGCTTCCCTTTATCTTCAAAGTACACTTTTTTCGAATATAACATCCTGGTGAGCAGACAATGTGCGGCTACCTTAAAAAATCTTGACATATTATTTAATACTGAAGGCTGCCTTACTGAGAATTGGAATGTATAGATATTGCATTTTATAATCTTTTTAAAACATTTGCCTAATCATTATAGGTTTTTATGATATTAAATTATTTTATGATCATTTTAAATAGGGTTTGCTATTGTATATCAAGTGGAGCACAATAGTAACAATTAGTGAGAAAACTCACATGAAATTAAACAGCTATGTTGCAGAAAACATGCATAATTAAATGATTATATGTCATATAATGTGCTGTTACAAGGCTCATTGATGTCATAAGACTGTTATGATGTCTGAAAACATGGATATCTGTCACAAAGCTGAGATCAGGCTTCCATTTACCTTCAAAATTATTTGAAGGGAGAGGGAGAGGGAGAGGAGAGGAGAGGAGAGGAGAGGGAGAGGAGAGCAGAGGAGAGGAGAGGAGAGGGAGAGGAGAGCAGAGGAGAGGGAGAGCAGAGGAGAGGAGAGGAGAGGAGAGGAGAGGGAGAGGGAGAGGAGAGGAGAGGAGAGGGAGAGGAGAGGGAGAGGAGAGGAGAGGGAGAGGGAGAGGAGAGGAGAGGAGAGGATCTTCTTCTAGTTGGAGAAGTCATGTGCCCATTAGTGTTGGTTGATGTTCTTAAAGTACTTCCTGCCTTTAGTTAAAGTTGTAAACAACTTAATCTCATGCAAGATCTGAATGCATTCAAATGCAGATGCACACAAGGTTTCATCCTCACCTGGTCCTTACCATTAACTTCTCATACAAAATATGGTTAAATAATCAATTTTGCACTGTTGTTCTATCACACTTTAGGTAAAAGCAGTTTTAATTAAAAAAATTAAATGAATTTCTTTTCGTCCAGATTCTGTCTAATGTGGTTGTGTTAAAGCTGTTAGATTTGGGGTTCACAGTTAATACACAAAGTATGGATTCCATTCCTGCTTTTAATTGAATAATACTACACATTTCACCTGAGATTTTAACTATTTAATCTACCTTGCTGTAGGATTCTGTACAACATTGTTGTACATCATGGCAGGTATATGTATATTTACACATCTAAGCAGAACTGCCTGTCTGTGGCTTGTGATTTATGACAATTTTACCTGATAATCCTGGAACATCAGTGGCCAACATGTGATGTGAATAATTTCAGGTGTCATGCTCATTCATCTTCACCTATTTAGGCTAATCTGTAGTGGCACTATCCTAAAGTGTTTCATGAGATGGTTGTGCAATGCTTTCCTGGATATGATTAAATGCTTTAACTCCTTGTGGTCAAGGTCTAAAACTCCCTCAGTGTCATAATAGGAAGGCACATAGAGTTAATATTTGAGGTTACATTTAGGTTTTTAATACAGCGGACAGTTTCTAAGGTTCTGCACTTCACAGGTGGACAAGGTCTACTCATATTCAGAGATTTGCTCACTTCAATTTGTACAGAATAAGCAAGAGAATCTATGTTTACACAGTTAAAGCCAATATCTTTACTTAAGTGAATGCAGAATACAAATTTGTACAACAATCCCTAGCATAATATCTTAGTCATTCAATAAAAAGTTCACTAGAATATTTATTGTATAATGAAGATAAAACAACACATTCAAGGGAAATAGAATGCAGATTAGCTTAAAATTTTCTCTTGATTCTTTTTTTTTTTTCATCTAAAACATTTCATTTCGTTCATGGCAACAAAGTCCAGCTTGTGCCGCCAAACGGTTTGAGCATCCAAACCGCAAACAGCTTCTTGAATTGAACTAGTAACTACAAACAATTACCAAATACATAGTTCCGTTTTTAGAAAAAGCCATAAAGCAAAGCAGTGTACTCTTGCACAGCAAAGTGAAGTTCTCTACAAATTGTTTTTCCTCCTGAAACCCTTCATTTCACATTCAGTTCATTTTGTGATGTCGTAAGCAGCACTCAGACCAAGACGAGCAACTTCCTCTCTTTAGATTTCCTATGTATTTCTTGTATGTGTTTGCTGGGGATTAACAGAAAAACTGGCACTTTCTCCAGCTTTTTTTTTCATTGGGAATGAAATTAATATTCATGAGAAATATTATGCACAATTTAGAACTCTTTGGAATAAAGCTCTAACTGTGCACATGAGGAAAAACTCCCTGATTCCTAATCTAGCTTGTGTGTGTGTGTGTGTGTGTGTGTGTGTGTGTGTCAGTATAAGTGCCCTGCATATCATTACTCCACAGTGCAGTTTACAGCACTGCAATGGCATTATTGCATTATTGCTTATCTACCCTGAAAGGCATTAATTGTGGTAACACATTAGTGATAGACATCATCAAAATGGATTTCTAATGAACTTTTGGAAACTTCGCTTTTCAGCTAAACTTGTTCCCACACTAAGGCAGGGAAAGCTATTGACACTAGGCTCTGCATTAGCATGAAATGGCTTTCTGTGGTACTTATAAAGTAGCCAATAAAATAGCGTGCCTTCTTAATACACAAGCACTTAAGGGTTTAAGGTTAACAGTCATTTTCTCAACTGTGCACATACAGAGGATGCTGTTCATAAGCAAGGAAATGTCTTTAATGGGCAGATGGCAAGAACCAATTTTAATTCTAAATCCTAACATTGTGAATGTTGTGTGAATGAGCCTTGTTGATGGCGCTGTGTGCTGGGCTGTGTTCAGAGACTGCATAGATTAACATCAGCTTATTGCCAGCTGCTATGGTGCCTGTTAGGGCAGAGAGGTATCTAAAAAGGGGAACAAGAGCACACAAAGGGGGGGAAATAGATAGCAAATTTAAAGAGAGGAAGCCTTTTTTTTTTTTTTTTTTTTTGCCAAACCTGACTGTACAAACATGTGCAATCCAGCAGAGAGATTGGTTTTGCATTGTCTAGCATTTGAACTGTCTTTTTGCTGCTGAATCCCCTGATGCTTCTTCCACCTGAAGGGGGCAGTGAGGTGCGAGGCAGGCGCAAGAAGCATGGACGAAAGAGCCTCAGTGTGGAGAGATAGATGCGAGAACGGAAAGTCACGCACACACGCACACGCACACACACACACACACACGTACACACACAACAACAGAGCGTCTGGCGCTTCCATAGTGGCCTCCCTCGGTCTGGAGAGGATCAATATTCTAGCGAGCCAATTCACCAAACAGAAATGGGAAGTGTGTTCTGTACATAGTATGTATGGATTAGGTTATAGTATTTACAATATGTAGATAATAATGGGGGCATTAAGTGACTTTGATGAAGGGTTGGATCAAAAGTGTGCCTCAATCAAATTTGATCAACAAAAGGTGGTTACGATGCAATCAGTTGGGAAAAAATTTCCAGTGAGAGAAAATGGGTGTCACTACTTGGGATTTGAAAGGCCTTTGCCTTGAGGCTTGAAATGAATCCTTGGTTATGAAAGTAGGCAGTGTGTTCAGCAGCCTTGGCCAACCCCTCCCACAATGCTTACAGTAAAGGAAGAAGAAAAAAAAGCTTTCCTTAATGTTACAGTAATCCTTTTACAAAAACAAAAGAGAGAGAGAAAAAAGAGACAGTGGAGTTTCAAACTTACAGCACTGTTACAATTTCTGAAGGACAAACATTTACCATTATTAATGGGAAAGCGACCCATAAAACATCCTTCTTTCAAATAAAAACACTTTGATTATTAATAGCAATAATAAGTCAGATTCAAAGAAAGTACAGTATAGTTAACAAAATAGTAAATATTAACCAGTGAATACTCTACTTATTAAGGATCTCGCCTTGTAAACCTGGCAGTAATCCACAAAAATATACTTTTTTTCTTCAATCCAGTGAAAGTACAATACATACGTACTTACACCGACGGTGATATATATTAAAGTTGCTATGTACATAACAAAAGCAAAGGTTTGGCTCAAATCTAATTTACAAACAGAACACTGAGTGTTCATGGCTTTAGATATCTGTTTAAAGATCTGGTTTGTATTTTTTTTTTTCCATAGTTTGTAACAAAATACATTACAACAGAACTAAGAGGAAACGAATAGTGAAAGAGAAATGAGAATTTTCAAACCAAAATTTTAACTAACAAACATACTTTGGCTTTTATTTTTACCACTGTTTGAGCTGCATTTTAATTTAGGAATCTTGTCTCCAGTTCAACTGGGCTACTGTTTAACTTCTTTATCATTCTTTAAAAAAATAAAAATAAAAAAAAAGAGTTGTGTTTCGACAACAACAACAACAACAACAAAAAAGCACAAACATAAGTGAGTCATCTTCCTATGTTAAATCATATAACTGTGATCTCATTTTAGTCACGAGCCTCCCTTTGTAAACCAAAACCTTTTTGAAACATGTTCAATCCTGAATAAGTTAACATGTGTAAGTGTGTATAAAGTTAGATTATTAAAGAGGCCAGCTGGTGAGAGCCTGCAAACAGCCTAAACTTGCTCTGGTTGTGTGCAAGCCTGAAAATTCAACAGCAGAAATAGCTACTACAAGTGCCAGACCAGACCAGACTACACTATACGATCCTGAACCGTCTCCATACATTTGCCTTTTTTCTTTATATGCTAGATTTTTGCTAAATCTGAACTGCTTAAAGTACCTGATAACAACTGTTCTAAGTAACCCAACCAGTCTGAAGAACTGATTTCTCTCTCACCACTCAGTTGCACCATTAATTCTGATATGTCAGGACAGCTGAAATTTCCTTCCGTGTACACGCCTCCTTCCAAAACAAGTCAAATTAAAATAATGGAATAATAACAGTTATTACCCACTTCCATTTCATTATGTTGGGATATCTTGAATTTTCTTTGCCACATCCACAGCCTTCCCAATCAAAAATGAAGTTAAATAATAATAAGTAATAAGTAATAATAATAATAATAATAATAATAATAGCAATTATGACCCTCCCTGCTTCTGGCCTGTCACTCTCTCTCCCCTGTGTGGCCTGCTTAGCCCTCCCTGGTCATTTTATGTTACCCAGGAGTCCATACGCATGCGTTTGACAGAGGGGCTGTGGCGCTCGTCGGTTCCAGGTGCGAGGGCTCGGCTCAGGCCAATTGGCGGTGAGTGGAAATCAGCACGTGGGTCTTCGCGGTCACTGCCATCATATGAGGAGCAGGAAGAGCTCAGGCTGTCCACCGGTGAGCGGCCCATGTCAGGACGGCTAGAGGAGGGAGGCTGGTGCTGATGCTGCGGAAATCCGGACGGAGTGACGCGCTCACGTGGAGGTGAGATGGGCTCGGACTTTATGGTGAGGTTCGGGCTGGTGTTAATGGACTGGTTGGAGCCCTGAGGTAAATGACCACCACCCCTGAGAAAGAAGAGGATAAAAATATTAACTACCTGGGTGACAAGAAGGTACGCACACACAGCTGTTTACACTTCTGAGACAGAACATGACATAAATTCCATGTAGCAAACGTTATTGCCAACATGTGCATGTGACCTTACGGCGGCTTGTAGGCTTGTGCGTGTGTGTGTGTGTACGTGTACATGCATTTGTTTCTGCACGCTGTCTGTGTTACTCACACCAGTGAGCTGAGAGCTGCTTGGCCCAGTTGGTGCTGTTGCCATGCCGACATGGAGCCCAGTGAGAGCCCTGGAGAACCAAAGCCTTGCAGCGAGGAAAGATCAGCGCTGCTCAGGGAATATTCTAGAACAACACAACATGGGTCATGATTGAGCACAACACACACCTCCGCACCTCAGGAGAACGCACATCACACTCCTCTGCATCTCAGAAGAGCACAGCTCACACACCTACACACCTCAGAGAACATTCTGGGTGCAGGGGATGAGTGTGTGTGCATTACTGTCATTTTTGTAACGTTGCTTTGTCATCACTGCTTGTGAGTCATTGCTTCTTATGTTCTTCATATACAGTACATCATATATGTGACGGATGATGCTATGCCCTTTCACAGTAACAAAGGATGAGTGAATATCAGTGTATCAAATGTGTCTACTTGTGTGTAAGCTCACCTGTGTTGTAGGCGGTTGGCATGCCGGAGTAGACCAGACCTTGTGGTGGTAGACTCGGGGTGGTGACGGACACCACGGGTGTGGCAAGAGGCTGGGCTGAATGCGAGCTGCTTAGCCTCTGAGTATTCTGCACACACCACACCAAAGCCAGATACACTTAATGATATACACACACTTCTATACTTCAATATTATGATATCTATATTATTATGATATCTATATAATATATCTATATTAATCATTTTTAAAATAGGAATTTAATTGCTGTTTCCTGACTGCCACTGCTGAGGTTTATACGGTTCAGCCTGGATGGATTGGAGCACATGGACGTTCAATTCGATTTTATTTCTGTAGTGCTTTTAACAATAGAAATTGTCACATGGGAGCTTTACAGAAATATATAAATTCTGGTGGATTAGACCTCCATGATATGTACATGCAGTGCATTTTTTCCACTGGCACCCTACCAGCAGCGTCTAACTATATAACTAGCTAACACGGGTCTTAGGAATAAAAAAGTGATAGCACGCAGGCTACCTTCGTATGGATTTATTAATTTTTTTATTTTTGCCCACCACGGGGGGGCGCTGTAGCTTCATCAAAATAATACAATACACTGTACTGCTGGGACCAACACGGTTCACCAGCCAGATTGTGTTCAAAAGGACAACACGGACATGCTCCACATTAGAAGTGTGATCACACAGCTGCGGGTAATCTGCACCATATCTTACATTAAAAACAGCTTGCAAAATTAGGCGACAGTTTAAATGGCTTTTAAACTGGCTTTTTTGACTACTCAGATACTACTCGTATTTTGCCAAGCCACAATTATTGCACGTCAATCTTTTGCAGCTAATTACACCTACACTCAGAATGTTATACTAAAAAGGTAACGTCGCAGTAGTCTTTAGACCAGAAGTACACTCTCATCCATAGCTCTTACAGTCACAAGGCATTTTCAATGTATATGATTTTCAGCCAGAAACATTCAATTTAAAGTATATATAGGGAATATTCATTTCAAGGCTTTACCTTGGATTCCCCCAAGTGCTTTATCCAGTGTCAAAACAAACCACTTGCCTGGTGTGTTTAAGCTAATGCAGTGACTTGTTGTGAATACATCACAGTGTGGTGACAAGCATGCAATGCAAGCATTCCCTCACTCCTGGAAATTGTGTTCATGCAGTTCACATACACACACACACACACACTCTCATATGCACACTCACACTTGTATTACTATCATTTTAGGATATTTCCATTAACTTGTCAATAATCATCTTTTAATTTTGCTATTCCTACAACTACCCCAAAGTCTAAATTCTAAGTCTTTTGACTCTTTAATTCTTTTTGAAAGCTATTTTCCTCACTGAGACCTGCCAAATGTTCCCACAAGGTCAAAACTGGCACATATTCCATTCATTGTGGCAGTAATTAGTCCCCATAAAGAGATATCTCTCACACACACACACACACACACACACACACACACACGGCAAACCAAACACTTAAGAAGTGCGCAGGAATAATAAATGGTCAATGATTTCACGTCAAAGAATTTTGCTTCAACTTTAAAGTTGCTGAATATTTTCACATTAATGCAAGACTTCAAAGTGGATTAAAAGTGAACAAAGGTTAGTATGTTTCTCAAAAAGTCATTATTCTACTATATATTCATACAAAAGTTATGGTGAGAAATTATTCTGTTTGAAAAATGACTCACTGAATATGCATGTAAAAGACCTATAGGCATCTCTGAAGGAGTCACACATTATCATGGCTCAGTTAATATCTTCCGATCATTTTGCATACACCTCTGTTCTTTTTTTAGGAGGAAAAAACACAGCTAGCTGTGGCTGGCCTCTCCCTTC
This sequence comes from Notoglanidium macrostoma, assembly GCA_030068235.1. Classification (NCBI taxonomy): domain Eukaryota; kingdom Metazoa; phylum Chordata; class Actinopteri; order Siluriformes; family Auchenoglanididae; genus Notoglanidium; species Notoglanidium macrostoma. The sequence goes on along the minus strand of JAQQZR010000037.1, from coordinate 13,545,659 downwards.
GACAGGATGACATCATTCTGGCCTGTGCTCTATCATTGTATGACATCATCCCAAATGAAGTAACCAGACTCTAGAAAAGGAAGAAAACTCTCTGGAGAGCAAAACTGGAAAAACTGGAGAGCTACAAGTAAATACTGATATTATTGATTAATGGGTCTCAGGAGGTTGACTTTCCTGTCAGTGATCTCTCTCTCTCTCTCTCTCTCTCTCTCACACACACACACACACACACACACACAAAGAAAGAAAGAAAGAAAGAAAGAAAGAAAGAAAGAAAGAAAGAAAAAGAATGAGAGACTCTGAGAATGAGTGAGTGTGTGTGTGTGAGAGAGAGAGAGAGAGAGAGAGAGAGAGAGACCTTGTAGAATAAACACACTGGAGGAACAGAGAAATTCTGTGGTAGTTGGTACTTTCGAGCTTAATCTGACCAGACTGAAGAAAACATGCAGTGCGAGTGAGAGACACAAAGCCTTTGCACAGCACACTGGTAAACACATCCAGAACTCAGCTTAGCCAGGTTTAACCGGCATCCAGTTCATGCGAGTGCACTCATATTAGTCTTGTCTTTTTTTAAAGCAATAATGTGCTGCTTTGCTACTTTAAAAGGTGAGGGCTGAAATTCTTCATCCAGGCAAACTGTGCGACTCACCAACTCCATCTCCTCCTCCTCCGACTGTTCCCAACAGAAAAAGAACAGAGGACCGTATCAGTGTAGAGCGCAATACCCACTACAACTTATGCAAACCACAGCCTGGTCCCCCCCCCACACACACACACACACACATACATACACCACCCTGCAGTGCACACCTTATAGAATAAATTCATTCAAATCCAGTGAATGCCAGAGAATCGAGACGCTTCTCAAGTTACCTGTAAAGTTGTCCACCAGTCAAATGAATTGCACTCTCTAGTCAAATTTGTCACCACTGCTTACAGCACACTACGGTTTCTGTTTGGTTGTGTGCAAGAGTTACCCAAATGAAACGAAGCCTGCTTAGCTTATACCTGCCGTAACTGGTGGAGAGCATTACAGGACAACTGCTCTTTAAATGCTCAAGGAATGCCCGCTCAGGGCCCTGACCTCACTACTAAGATGTGCTTAACCTTTTATGTGAGACTCATCAGCATTGTGGCCACTGATCCCCAAAACTACATGAAAATCCTTCACTTCTCCTTTATACATCCCTCCACTCACATTAGCAGATCTTACCGGAGGGGATGAGGGAAACAAGCGACACCACAGGGGAGCAACAAACGCATTGGGCTGAGGATGTACTGTAGAAATCCTGCAGAAAAGTGATGGCTGATAAAATTAGCAGCTAAACAGCTTTGGTTTAGCATGTGAGAATACTGCTATTACAACTACACGATCAAAAGTTTGATAATTAAGTGAAGAGAAGAGATAAAGTGTTGAAGGTGTAAAAATACGTAGGTGAAATTTAGTTAGGTGTTCATTAGTACAGATGGTTATTTATACGTATCTCTATGCTATGTTTCTTCTTTCAACCTTGTCTAATCTGCCTGAATCTAGTCTGAATCTGCACATCGGCTACCATGTACCAGAGAAATGAGTAGCGATCCAAATAAATAGTCAGAGATCTGTCTTTACTCGCTGTCAGGTAGGAGACAAAGTTATAGGTGGTCTTCTACTTGTGCCCAGGCCACAACTGTCTTAACACTCAATCAATAACATTGAGGAGACACGACAAGGGCGACAAGATATTATCTGGCTCGCACTCTGGGCTTCTGATTAAGCCTTCATCCCCACTCTGTCACACTAGGGATGTGATTAATTTAATGCCATTATATCCTAATGACAGGCTGTCTGCAGGGCACACCGCCTGCCCCTGCATTAGCCTGTCTGTCTGAAGCACACAGAGGGGGAGTCCTCAATCCTTACACACACATACACACACACACACACACACACGTACACATACACACACACGCACACACACACGTACACACACACGTACACACACACGTACACACACACGTACACACACACGTACACACACACGTACACACACACACACACACACACACTCTCTCAACCACTTAATACACCAGGCTGCTAATATCACCAGCCTGGAATGTAGATTCTATTTTGATTCATACACAAACCTCACTACTTCCAGATGCTGGAAAGCAAAAACACACATACTCACATTTTACACAGAGCAGCCAATGCACAAGAATGACCCTAGCTAACCTTGGCAATATTTCCCAAACAACTCTGTAAGAACTCCACGCTGAGTGGCACACAAGGCTGAAACAAGCCCATCACGGGCCAGTTCTGGAAAAGATTTTTTTCCATTTTCTTTTTACCTTTGCTGTGATTTATGAAGGCGACAGGCTAGCATTGCCTCAGGTGTTGAATGTGGCCTGAACTGTCAGGGCTTTAATTATAATCATTAGAGAGGCCCTCTAATTTCTATATAAATAATTGAGAGAGTGTGATGGCACCTGGGCCTCGGAGATATTCCACTCGGCTGCTTCTTTCGCATCTATACTCCCGCTTTTCCCTTTGTATGCGCAAATGCAGTGTGAAAGGACTTCACTGAAAGTAGTAACGTGGAAAGTACACACACAGTCCAACAAAGCTTCATTAACAACAACAGAAAAACAAAAGAAAAATTTGAAAACACCCTTGTGTATGTGTCCTGTTTCACCTTTACACCAAATAGGGAGAGAAACAGAATTTGTCGTTCATACTCACCAGTGGAGGCATCATTCCCTTACTGGACGGAGGTATGACCACTCTCAGGTCCGGCTTTCGGGACCCCATCACCATGTTCCCCCCTGGTGGAGGCGGTGATTTCGTGGGCATAACTTTTCCCAGTCCGTTCCCACTGCTGGTACCCAGAAGTCCCGGCGAGCCCCTGGGGTTCACGAAGCCGTTTCCTGTGGAGACACACCGAGATGTAGCGCATCATGAGACGTTCCAATCATCCGATTCCCATCAGCCGCAAGCCGAGCCGACAACACGCCATTACGCAGCTGCAGACATGGCATAGAGTGGCATGCAACGTTAAGCGTTCCCAACCCTCTGGGAAAGTTATAATAGACTCTTTAATTATCCCGCACATTTACGAAAATAAAACGAGCGTTTTAGAACTGATGAGCCCTCGGTTCGCTCAGTGAGTGAACGTATCAAAGCCGGCTTTGTGCGTCCATGGGTGAGGGAGGCAATTCGGTTTAACAAATGTAGTGTGACTTGAGCTTTTTAAGATGCGAATGGCTAAAGTCGTTAGAGTTGAGCGCAACCACTTACTGCCATAAAAAAACTATTAAAGCTCTACTGGGAAAGAAAGTATAAAGGCTTTACTAGTGGCTCACTGCAGGTAGAAATCCAGTTCTACTGTCCCACTCCTAAATAACTCCACGTCTTTCTTATATGTACAATACCTTGAACATGGCCTAAAAAGGAACAACCTGGACATGCGAAACATATTTCTGATATAATTATCTCTTTCCTTAACAGACGTCCAAAGTATATTAAGGTTATAATCTTTTAGGCTGTATGCAGAAGTTCTCTTTTACTACAAGCAAATAAATAGAAGTTACTAAGTGACCAAAAACGGTTATAATTGTACTCATGACGTAACATAAGATCTAAACAAATTTTCACACAATTTTTTTTTTTTGTAACAAAGTTTTAACGGCTCTTAAGTAGTTTACAAAGTACAAACTTTCAGTCTGCTCAATACTACACAGGACCTTGGCTGGCAAAAAAATATATATAAACAGTTCAAAAGTGTAGTTCCTGATGAGAAAACGAGTGCAATCTATTGTGACTGCGTCTTTATGCTTGACGTCATGGCCATCCATATATCCATTGACGGATTTTCCAGCTCCCTGTGTGAACATCAGCTCGTTACAAAGCTGTCTTTCTACCATCTGCTGGCCCACATTGTTGGAGTTTCCTTCACACGACCGCTTCACTTATTGTCCAACAATCACGGGTCACTTGGCCTCACGAACGTGCAACCCCGGCAAAACAAACACAGGAATTACTACTGGTCACTGAAAATAACACCATCCAAAAACAAATGTTCACTGGACACACAGGAGGCAGAGCATGCCTCACTTGCTCTGTGAACTGGGTACAAGCACTGTTTTCCTATATGTTCATAGGGCCTCGCTGGTTTCAACTGAGCAACCAAACAAAACAGCTTCTTAAAGCAAACGTGAGAAATCCATTATAGGGAAAGGATCATCTCATCTCCACTCGCTTGGCATTTAGCATGCTTAGCAAAGCATGACGCTGCTTCCAGAGGTTTTTCTCCATGCTCGCCCTCGCACTGCTTTTCTTTGAGAGACAGCTATGGGACAGAGGGAGAGAGTGTCATGTGGAGAAAAGACATGGAGAGTCGGGATTTAACACGCTTTTGAACAAAACTTTATCTACTGTTACCTACTTAGGCGATGCACTGTACTGAACACAGGTTTTATCATGCTTTGCCTGCAAAGGTTGTTCTTTACTGCCCAAGACAAGCCACGTAATGCTCTACTGTGTTCAGCTACAACTGGCAAACAGTTTCAAGTATGTTTCAAATGCTCCTATGAAATTACGTTCCATACAGTGAACATATTTACCCTGTAAAGCCTTGATCTTAATGAATTCTGAAATATTCTGAATTACTTTTTTACTGTGTGTATATACAAAAATTGGATTATTGAAAATAATCTGATAATCAGTAATACAGAACAACAAAATCAAATTTTGGGCAAATTAGTTCTGTAATGACTGACATTACAGATTACACAAATATAAATATCTAATATCTGCCCCAATATGGTCCTTCATACAACACACAACACAAATCCTTAATGTGCATACTTCCAAAAATACAGAAGGAATCAACAAGTCATGTGTCTTTATATACAGCGATGATAAGAGAGGTCGCATTCAACAGTAGACTATGACTTCGGCTTAACTCGATCACATCAGCAAAAATGCTTAACAGCAGAAAAACAAAAAACACCGCACACTGCAGCACTTGCTGGACCCACAAAAGTTGTAGTAAACAATACAAAATTTGAACAGGAAATATAAAGTGCATGTGCTAGAGGGAGTATGCGTGTGGCTGGTAGGAGGGGTCTGTGCAAAACTGATGCAGAGAGGAAGGAACGTGTTGATATTACTGTAAAAGGCTCAACAACATCAGGCAGCAGCATCGCTGATAAAGATCAGAGGGAGGGCTAATCTATGATATCATTGCCTTGAAGCAATCCAAAAGTTCTGCTCTGAAACTTGGAGGTGTTGCCTTGCACACAGTAACCGAAACTCAACAAAGGAGCAACAAACCCAAGTAGTTATGTGGTGTCAAACCCACACTTGGCTCAGTGTTAAAAAAAAAAAAAAAAGAAAAGAAAAAGAAAAAAAAAAGAGGCAGACACATTCATTTGACACAGTGTTATAAAAGAGGCTGATCAAGAAAAGAAAATCTTTTAGGCAACCAGTAATGCATGGAATGTTGACCAGGACACCTCTTTAATTATACAGCAAAGCAGTTGTAAACTGCACAATAATGCATTCTGTTGTATGTATTATTAATACTGATGTATGTATTATTTGAAGTTTTTTTTTTTTTAACTAATTCACATGCAAGCTGTTTTTCAATAATCGTTAGTTTATTAACACTTAAATAATACATAAATATACAAAAACTGGCATTTAAATCGAGTCCATCGTTTCCACTACTGAATCATAATTTGATTAAAATAAGAACATGTGCGGAGATGGACACATTACAGATAACTGACTGTTTTCAGAATTTTTACAAAGGGTGCCAATAACAATGGTCTATTTATACATCAAGCTTTAGCTCATCATTTTTTATGTCTACACCCAATACCTGTATATATATATAGACATAAAAGTGATGAGCTAAAGCTCATAAATATATATATATAGGGTCGGGGACTGAACTCTGTACTCAGGGCACCATCCAAATACATTGGTACCACCAAGCACCGATTCACCTTAAATCAATCTATACCAACTTTCGGTACCTGAAAGTGCATCCGGATGAGAGAAAAGTACTTGTGAGAGAGAGAGAGAGAGAGAGAGAGAGAGAGACCATGTGATGTTACCCTTACAACATGGTGAAACCCAACACACAGTCAGGACAGCATGCCCACGCTATGCCCTGGTGACAGACTGTGACTGGCTGGAGGTTGTAGTGATGGTTTTGAGAGGGGAGAGGGAGGTAAAGAGGGCTTTTATTGTGTGTGGTGTGTAAAATGTTCTAAACAAATAATAATGTTGAAATTGAGAAGCTTGGATTTAGTTTATTACAAATTGAAATGATTTTTTTGTTGTTGTTGTTACAGAGAGAGTGAACCCTATTTATTAATGGAACATAATAAAGGATATGTTCATGAAAGCACATAAAACTTCTAAAGAGCATCTACAGATGGTAATAATGATGATAATTCATCACAAACTGTGCAGAATCACTGTGCAGATTCCCCATACTTGGGATTCTGTTTGTCTGTTGGAAAGCAACATTTATGCTTGATTCATGTTGGATCCTGTCCCATCGAGTGAACCCAGAACAAAATTGTCCATAAATGAACACAGAAGATGGAGGGATGCATTATTAGGTTGCACGTAGCCAAACAAAGCCTCTTACAGCTCTGAATAATGCAACGTCCTTTGGGAACCAGCTTATGTAATGGCTTGGCTTTACAAACACAAACACTTTGTTTTCTTTCGAAAGCAAAAAACAAAAATGCCATTTCTCCAGAAAGCACCACAAGGCGCTAGATGAGGCCTGACTGCTACTGAGCTATCATTACCTTAAGCAACTGTAGCATGTTGGACTGGGGGGGAAGCCAGCGAGAAAAGTCTAATGGATTGCCAGAATCAAAGCTTTGCCTCCCTAATAGATTAAGTGGAAAACAGACCAAATTCTAATTATAGTTTTAATTAATGAGGCTGAAAAGTACCTCCTTAGTGGGTGCAGACGTATTGTTTTGGCTCAGGAAACTGCGCAGGAGAACAATGCGAGCCTGTAAAAAAGCTCCAACAACGGTCGCCAAGAAAATTGGATTTATATTTTTCTTGGAGAGTCTTCTAGTACAAAAATAAATATAATGTATACTGCATCCATGCAAGTTAAAAAGGTTTAGGCTTGGAAACTGGATCCGGTGGCTATGGTGGTTACAGACCTCATGACAGGATACAACGTGCACGGAACAGTTTCTCCCAACATGTTCTAAGTCGAGCCAACAGGCCTTATAATTGCTCTTTAACAGTCTGGAAATCCTCTGTATTAGTCAGGGAAACTGCTACACTTCTGGGCATGTTGCATAGCAGAGCAAATACTTAAAGCTTTTTATCGGAAAACCAAAGAGCTACAAAGCACGCTATGTTTAAAGCTGATTATGAACTTGTCTCATGGATCACGTTATCTCACCAACTGGTGCTAGTCACAGCACTCCTAGCATATTTTTGGAACAATTAAGTGCACGTTTGCCTCTTTGCGCATGATCGCACGCTGTAAACTTGTCTACGTGAGAATGCACCTACGTACACATGGGTCACAACTCACTCTGCTACTAAATCATAAAAAATGAAAAAGTGATAGTCTGGTGTAACATTATCATTCTGAATCATTATAGTCATATGATAAGACAAGCAATAACCAGAGTACGTTTGTGTACCAATTTTAATGTGCTCTTATTTGGAATCTCCACCTTCCACAGCTCCACACAATGAAAACCATCAAAAGAGATGTCCAGAAGGGCATAGTTTGACAAATGTTTTGGCATCATGTGAGATTCAAGCACAAATCAGAGAGGCCTGGATCGTCTTTTACAGTCATGTGTTTGTTTCCAAGTTTAGCTCTCTAAGTGGTCAGTGGAGCTAAACTTGGAAATGTAACAGGTTCACCAGAATCTGAATTCATGACATTTCAAAGAATAATGCCTGCATGAAGAAAACATGTAATGTAAATTACAGCGGAGCCTACCATTACTGCGTAAGGTGTGTATTTGTACACTGGGTGTGATATTTGTAGATTAGGATGGTAATTGAGTTGTAACATTAAAACTACACAATAATGAAGAAACACACACACGCACACAATTCAGTTTCACACTTCTCCTCTCTGCTTTAATCCATAGGAGGTGTGTGTTTGCAGAATCACTCATTTATCATATCACGAAGGTGACGTAGCCTACACTCCCCTCTGTAGTAAATAACAGTCACGACATCACTTTTTCTCAGGCCCTTTCTGACTTTTTCATTTTATTCTCTCTGTACATCTCGTCCGAAATGCTCAGTCTATTAATCAAGCAATTCATATTACATGACATTAATGCGCTTGTCATCATTTCTATAGTAACAGCTCGTTCACAGAGACGCGAACTTCAGATACTCCACATAACCAAGTCTTTTGCGAAAATGTCCATAAAAAAGTACAACGTGAAATCTCTGGTGCAGTGACCTTTTTTTAAAGAGGCATTTATGTAACATTTACGGAAGGAGTCTCAGCTGTAAGCGCTTTGACGCAGTCAAAATCTCCCAGCTCGGGAAAGTCTTGAGGACAGAGGAGTTTACGCTTTCCGGTTTCGTGCTACAAGGATGGGCCGATATTGTTTTTTTTGGGGGTTTTTTTGTGAGAGATAGTGTGAGAGAAAGAGAACGAGGATGGTGAGGGAATGATCGTTTATAACAGCTATAACATAAGTGAGAACATGTTTCTCTCAGACGGACCACAACAACCGACCAACAGCATTAAATCTAACTATAAACTGTTAAAATGTGCTACGTGTTGTTCCACTTGCTCTAACCGAAAAGCTATAATAAGGGTTTTTTTTACGGCGGACATTGCACCTACTTAGTGTTAGGTGTAAGTTTTAAGACATAACTTAAACATATTTCATTTGGAATAACTTGTAGTTGTCTGTAAACTCATAGTGCCGATCTACGTACAAACTGGGTGAAGATCGAATTTTCACTCATTCTGGTAATGCAATGTTATCTAACATTTTGCTGAAGTTCTTACATATTTGAATACATTTAGTGTTTCAAATGAGGGTCATGAAAATTCTGCAGAAACAAAAAATAGTCTTTCTTGAGTCGGGAATTTAATGAAATGACTAATATGTTGTGAACATAAATATTATATGGTTCTAACAGCCGTTCTTTTCTCATCCAGGTAGAAGCTTATAATATCAAATATTTAAATATGTCAAATTTGCAGCAAAATCTTTCAATTACATCAACTGCATGCTTTTGTTAGGTACTGCAAATTCAGGTTAAGATTCTGGCGAGCCTTACTCCACATAAGCTGCATTAGAATTCATGAATCTTTGTGGTGTAAGTAATCATCCAGTTAGAACAGACACATACAGCAACCTCCAGTCCAGCAAGCAGGACACACTGCACCGTCAGCTGGGCTTAGAGGAAAAAAGACCTGGTCAGCATGCAGAGAGAACTGTCTGTAACCAGGCGTAGAGGAAATGTATATATCAGCCCAGTCCAAACGAGCAGCTGTCTTATTCTGATTAAATCTGTGCTTCTGCTTCTTGTCCATACACATATGATGTTCCACGGATCCCTTCGTGTAGCAGAGGTTAAACCAGACTAATAGTTTCCCCAGAAAGAAATAGTGTCCCCTAAAATTCCAATGTGAGTAACAATACATGCATGCTAATGAGAGCAATTTAGGATTATATAATCTTCCCATCTAAGTCAGCAAGTTCGGGTAAAGATTCCTTCAACATTCTTAAAATTTCACACGAGTATCTTTCTGCCTTTTAAGGCGTTACTGTATGCATCTACGTTAAATGGATTACTTGGGTATAGTAATGTAATCCTTGTAAGGAGAACAGTGTTTTCTCTCAAGCTATGTTTGGAACTGCTCACTCCACCATGTGTGATGAGATTTTACTGCTTCACGTGAAAATTTGGTGTGCCAATTAAAAGAAGAACGAAAGAAAATGTAGACGACTGGCATAAAGCCATCTGTTCTTTTCCTCACATAAAATGAGAAATGCAAATGGAAGAGCAGCGTCTGGAACTCCAGCGCTCTGCAGCAGCAGCAGGAGAACTAAGAGCAAAAAAGTAAGCCATTTTGTTCCAGAGATGTGATGAGTCACCCTGTCCTCTGGCAACTGCACACATGGTTAAGTAATGCACCAAAATACTGAAAAAAGCAAGACAAATCATGTTCAAATGAGAGGGGGGAAGAAAAAAAAGCCTTAGATGTGCATTCAGTCTGAGCATGGCAACATACACATATTTTTCAGAGCAATGTGAGCATTACAGTTTGATGTACTTTTGCCATCCACTGGGTTTAAGGAGTTATCCAGAGCTGTTCCCAGCACTCTCTGATGAAGTGGAATAACCAGCATTGCTGCGCTGAACTGTGCCTTTCCCCCTTCTCCCTTCAGTACCTGTGGCTTGAGAAATATCAGAGGTATGTGTGGAATGGTCATTTTACAAGCGTGCTGAATGGGTTCATCTTGCAGGCTGTACTGCTGGTTCAGGGCTCAGTAGAACAAACAGCTGAGCTGTGTGGCCAGAGAGCCAAAAGACTGAGCACCATGGGTACAAGATCCTCACCACACCCTGCAACGGCTGTGCTTAATAAGCATGACCGTAAAGATTAAGAGCAGCCCAGACTCTCGCTAAGAGATACTGCACTGGTGTATGCTCTCGTCTCAGATGAGTGATCCTTGCTAACACAACTGCTGATTAATCAAGACTACTCTCTTCACTACTGTACTACTGGTTAGCAAGGAAACATCTGCAGTGTTGAGAAGGGAGCGATATGACGACAATATATCATATCATGATATCTGAAGGCATGACAAAACGTATCACAACATACAGGATTGCTAACAAACTGGCGGTAACGTTATAAAAACTTCAATGCCACTTTTATTGAATGTCTATAGAATTTAAATATTTGACACTGAAAAGGAGGAAAAAAAAAACTTTTTGGCTTCACAGCTCCAGAATCCTTGGTTCATCCTGAGCTTGGGTTACTGTATGCGTCAGATTTCTCCGTATATTCTTCCCATGTCTGCATGCGTTTCCATCAGGTCCACCAGACAAACACGCTGATAGGCGAATAGGTTGCACTAAATTACCGGTAGGTGTGAATGAGTACGTGAATGTGCGTCCATGGTGCCATGTGCCCCAGCCCGGGTTTCGCTTCACCCCCCAGTGTTTCTAGGAATGGCTCCGGAAACACTCTGACCAGGATAATGTGGCTACTGAAGCTGTGAATTAACTAACGTGACATAAATTACAATGATACCGTATTCATCATATTACCCAGCCCTACTGACAAGTAATAAAGTGAAAAAATAAAGCTTTAACACTAAATGATCAACAAAGCAACTGCTTCTCTAAAAACACAGACAAAAAAAAGACAGACAGACAGACACACACAGGCAGACACACGCAGACACAGGCAGACACACGCAGACACACGCAGACACTGAGCTCTAGTCTGAGCATGGCTGAATGCGATAATCACTGCACTGCATATAGATGTCACTCCTCATCATCACATGTGGGTGTCCAGCCCCAACACTCTCAGGCTCAGCATGCAGTAACTAGCTGTACAGTGTGTGTGCACCCACACACACAAACCCAGGCAGCCGGTCAAAAGCCACCTGTCTCTGCCAGTCACGTACACCAAGTGCTTATGACAGCCAGTCTGATCAATGTGTATGGAGGCCTTAGAGGGATGTCATGGCCCAAATGCTTGGGTTAGGTTATCTTGCAAGCCTGCACCAGCCATATAAGGACTGCCGCAGTACCGGGAAAAACAGATGCACATGTCAATAGGGGAAAGAAAACTCCAAGAGGGAGGGTGCAACAGACGGGGGGCTTAAAATAAAACAGCTAGTTTATTTGCTTGTCTTTCGGAATTAACTCTTCACGCATTCCAGGTGTAAAGACAAACAAAATGCTGAGCTTCTCAAAATGGCTGTTTTTTTCCCCAAGTACTTTCCTGTATAATACCAATTCGAAAAATACCCATCATAACCTACAGAGAAAAGCCTTTACATAAGAAGAAGAAACATGGTTTTCGGTACGGCCACATATCATAGTGGCAGCATCTAACGCCAGCAAGAAGTGCTCTCCAATGGTTTAAAAAAAAAAAAAAAAACAGCCATGCGACAACACTGTCAGTGAGACAGGCAATCCTACTATTTGTAACTGTCAGAGAGGAACAGTTGGACACATGACCTTGTGCGCGTCCTTCAACAGAGTGTGTGTACACAAAGCAGCAGGGCAGAGGGACACCAGCAGCTGCCACCACTTTTTGAGTATGCCACTGTTTAACTTCACTCTGGTGAAAACACAACTGGACAAGTGGACACACCTGACTGGTGAGACTTCGCTTTTTGACACTCAACAGCTTGGCGTTATCTTTTATAGCCCATTAAAAAACTATTGCACGCAAAGTGGCCAACAAAATGCTAATACTAACTAGAATCCCAGGCAGCTTTATGTAAATCGTTTACCACATTATTGTGAAGCATCCCTTCTAAGCTTTCACTGACATTAGAAAAACATTAATGCAGTCTGAGCAAGACGCTTCAGAAACAAATCCTCGGTGACCTCCTTCTATTGTCCTCATAAAGGACAAAGTCACTTCACCATCAATCACAAGCTCGTGACAAAAGTGAGTGCACATGACCTAAATTCCCAAATATCAGTGGAAGGAGGAGAAATGCTAGCCCTACTGTACTCCATTTCTCATATAACAAAGAAGCCAAAACAGCCGTATAAATAAAGGGATGTCAATACCGATACGCTGCCCTTTTGCTGATTTGGAATAAGATGAAAGTAGAGAATGATAGTTTTAAAGGTACAGTTTCAGCAAATCCATATTATACGACATCACTAATAGTGAGTACTAGCCTTCATCCGCTGTTGCCCATGTTAGTACTACTGGTATTACTCTTTAAATTGTTATAAATAAAACAAAAGAAATACAAACACACACGGGGTTAAAGTGATAAGATACAGTTAGTTACACAAAGACTCAGAGATATAAACAGCACACTGCCTAATTCATAAAATGTAATATTGCCTCAACTGCACAACACTGCAGTCCACCAGAAGCCTGATGCTGGCAGTTAATCCTCCAGACTACAAGTTGCAGCAATTTTACTTCACTATATTGGCTGCATTTAACCTTCATATAAATTTCATACAAAAGCTAAAGTTCATACAGTCACTACCGTGAAGGCTAGTGTCAACTGACAACTGACAAAGGGTTCTTCATCTGCAAAGAGCCATACCGAGAACACAGGCCACATTCTGCTGATTTCTGCTTTCCGTAAAACTGTTTCCATGAGCAAGACACGTTTAATACTGAAACTCCTGATTTCACTTCCTGCATTAACTCCTGATATTATATTGGTTTGCGTGTGCTAATGCAGGGGTGGAAGATGTGATAAAATACCAGATCACAATATGCATCACAGCACTGTGCAAAAGACTTAGGTACCCAATTTTTAATACAAATTTTGTTCTAGAGATTTGTCAAAAATCATATTGACATGCGGCAATGCGACAGTCAAATTCTCCAGAAGAGCCGTGGCAGGTTCTCTAATGCTGGCCTTACACCTAATGACTCTTCCAGCGATTTCAAATTTCCAGAATAAAATATCAAATGTCAGAATAAAATATGAGTTTTGCTAGAACTTAGGCGTGCTCCCCTCATCTCGACTGTTACATGTAAGGTTTCCAGAATAGCTGTCTTAATTCTTTTTCTCACCTTGACTTTCCAAAAAAATCAATCGTGTTTAATATTATCTGTAGTCATGGCTCATGCTAACAGTGACCCTGTGATCGTATAGTGATCACGGATAATCACTTGAAAAGCTGTTTGGTGTAAAGCTGGCATAACTAATGACACCTTGTCTTTTGATGTGAGAGGGTGTCAGACTTCAGTCTTTTAAAAATATTTTCAAAGTCTATCTATCAAAGTCTATATTTTCAAAGTAGTTTTATTATATTATAACTTATTTATATATATTATATGTATTTTCAGAGTATTTCTTCAGGTGCATAAGATGCTCAGTAGAACGTAGCAGCCTATTTCCTTATAAAACTGTACAAACTATACATGAAACTGCTGATGCTTGTTTCTTTATGCAAAAGTGTTGTCATCTTTACATCAGAGCATTTCTTGCATGTCCCCAAACACTGCACAGTACTGTGGATTTCCTAAGAGTTTTATGAAACTTTTATTTACTGTGTATGAAAGTAGTAAAAAAAAATTGTTTACCACTGAAAAAAGGAATTTTAGCTTTTTATTATTTAAAAAATTAAGTACCAACTTTATATCACAACAGCCAATATTATTATTATTAGCATTATGATATCATTTATAACAATTTGGACATTATATTGTTATTATATTTATGGCCCAGCCCTACTATAATGCATGAACATGCTTTAAAAATAAACAGAGAGAAAAAAATAAGTCTTTTATTCTAAAAACTAGCATATTATGCAAGTTTGTTATTTAACATACCACCAAAGGTGCAGTATACTGTAATAACAAATACACTTCCATAGTCACTTAATATTACTCATAAACAGCAGAAATGAAACTTCAACTTTCAGACACAGCTGCAGGCGTGGGTTGACAGGAAGTGTGTACCATATGTATGTGGAGTATGTAAGAGCGCTTGGCCAAAGCTGTGGTCAGTGTAGGGGGCTTTGCGGCAACACCTCAGTGGTGTTCTGCAACACTGCAACACAGGCCAACTTCCCCTGTCTGCACCTTCAATCATGCTTTCTTTCTGACCCTCCACTCTGACACACTCATAAAAGCAGTGTGGGATTTCCAGTACTAAAAAAAATAAAAGCTGTAAATAAAGCACTGAAAAACCTGCACATTGATATTTATTAATGACAAACACCAAAATAGCCATTCATTAGGCTTTCATAACCTCCCATACTTTATGGCAGAATGTAGCACCAGACTTGAGAGGAAATGTCCATCCTCAAACACATTAAATCTGTTTCACATTTCAAATCATATATGGGTTTTTTTTGTGTGTGTGTGAATATTTGCTTAGCAATTCTTAGCAAAATTCTAAGTCAATTTTTTGACTTACTTAAAAATGTTACATATTTACATACAAGTAGTGGAGACAACAAAATCTGGACTCTAGTTTACAGAATGCAATGCATCTACACTATGCAGTCGCGCTGAGTTACAGCAGACTCGACAACAGACAACAGACTCGGCTCAGCTAGTTCCTAGCGACCTAGGAAACGACACCGGGTCAATGGGTTTGATCATATATTAATTAATTTATGATTATAATAATCTATATATTATTAT
>JAQQZR010000037.1:13501371-13526192 GCA_030068235.1 Notoglanidium macrostoma | reverse complement strand
GGTGGGTGGGTGTCGGTGGGTGTGGGTGTGTGTGTGTGGGTGGGTGGGTGTCGGTGGGTGGGTGTGGGTGTGTGGGTGGGTGGGTGTCGGTGGGTGTGTGTGGGTGTGGGTGGGGGTGTGGGTGTGTGTGGGTGGGTGGGTGTGAGCGGGTGGGTGGGTGTGAGCGAGGGATAATGTTGGAGAGGAAACGAGAGATGGGATACATTAATGACTGAGTGCAGCATAATTCGGCCCGTCTCCTAATCAGGACTGATTAGAAACAAACCAAACAGCAGGACACACTGATCCCAAATCAGTCCGAGGACTGAGGCAGCATCCCAGCCAGGATGATGCAGAAAGACAGATCATAGCTGTGTGTGTGTTTGTAGGGTTTTGGTGTCGCGGTGTTGAAGTTTGGATGATGGTTTGGAGCTCCGGCTGCTGGCGCTGATTCACTGAGACTCTACACAGCCCTTTTACACAAAGTGACATCTTTATTGCATGGCTGAAGAGAAAACTCGACAGCAAATACAATGAGACTAGCAGAATACTGTGAGTGTGTGAGTGTGTGAGTGTGTGAGTGTTCATATGGAGGAGGAGGCGAGGTAGGAGCGAGTTCTAATCGGTCATTAGATAATTTTTTTTAAAGGATTTTTGGATGGACCCATTTAGCTGCGGGGTCCAAATCCCTTCAGAATCACTGACTGTGTGTGTGTGTGTGTGTGTGTGTGTGTGTGTGTGTGTGTGTGTTTCAATACATTTTTCATTATTTTTCAGTTAACATAAGCCACCCAGCTGGATGGTGGCTTCACATAAGAAGGTCCCACAGCGCAGCCATTTGGAAGCTGCATTGAGCTTCTTCCAGCACACTTGCCACTCACAGAGCATGTCAAGTGCTAAAATAATGGATTGTCGTATCTGGCCACTAAGACTTATTTGAGCATGAAATACACTGATAATTCTAAGAAAAAAAGAGTACATTTGTATTGATCTTATTACATGGAAAAGTATTTTTTGTACCAATGTGAGAGCCTAGGGTGAGAGAGTTTAGAAAATTGGCACAATTTTGTGTTCTGATCAATAAACCTCCCCGTTAAAAAGATACGCAGTGTAGGTTCAATTTTGTTTCTGATTAAAGGAATTGAAAATTCTTGTAAAGCCTCAGACGCTCTGTCTGTGTGTGTGTGTGTGTGTGTGTGTGGTGTCTGTCATTCTCAGGCAGGTATGTAGCAGGACAGTGACACTTTTCACCATTTATACATGTATAACGCTTTAATTCAGAACTCACTTTATGGAAACAATTATATATGCTTTTACTAAAATAACTATGTGCAGCTTGGTTACTGTAGTACTAAAAAAGTTCTTGATGGAATGTCATCACAGGCTTTAAGGCTCATAAGCTGCTCTGACTGTGACTATGCTGTAAAAGACATATTTGGCTCCTGCTGCTTTACCAGCGTTTAACCAAATGCACATCTTTTAAGACACACACATATGCACATGCATATGCGCGCACACACACACACACACACACACACACACACACACACACACACACACACACACACCCTGTACAAAAGAAATTTTAAAACACCACATACTGTAGTGTACAGTGTCCACTAATGGTTTGCTGTTAACAACCTCTGAGGTGCTCGGCTTGCCCATACAACTCTGGGTGGGTCGGCTAGAGTGGCTTTTGCTCGCTCTTTCCGAGCAACGCCTTCCTGAGTCATTTCCTGTTTAGTGAGGCCTCTTTGCACCCGGACGATTGTGTTTACCCGAGAAACTATTCACTTTCTCCCAAAGAGGGCCACAGATTCCATCAGGACCTGCAAATTAAAGCCCCAACCTGCTCATTATGTGGGCAGTAGTGTGGTCGGGCTGGAGGACTGGAGGCGGGATAAGGACGGGGCAACCTAACCCCAGTGGCACACCCAGTGCCTGTGCCAGAACACAAAGCAAGAGCACATAATGCAGGTCATGAAATATGTGACACAGAGACACTATGACACGCCCAAACAATGACGGCCTGTTCATGCATGCCGTGGGGTGAAGGTCTATGATGGATGGAGCTGCCACGTTTATTTTTTGCTGGCTCAAGTGCTAGAACTGGGAATAATACATAATGATGAGGGGAAGAAAACCAAACACTATATATGTATGTAAGAGCTTTGACAAGGGAGTGTGTTACAGACTGAAGTGTGGGACGGCGCACTCGCAAATCCTTCTTAAATGACTTGGCATGTTTCGGCTGTCCTGCGGACTCTGCCTGCGGCTCCTAGTAAACGGATCACTAAATCAGCACATGGCTAAACAGGTGGCCCTATCCCTAGCACCTGCCAACCCGCCTCGCTGCCCAGTCCAGCCAATCAGATGTCTCTGCACACCAACATAGCCTTAGAAGGGAGCCTGAAGGTCATCAGCTATGACCCCCTGCAATACCTCCTGCCCACAAACAAGTACCAACCCAACCATCACACTTGTTGTCATTTGACACCTTATTGGATCCACAAATGTCCCAACATTGTATGAGGTGTTGCCAAGTGTTCATGCACATGGATGGATCTGTTTCCATCTCCAAACATAATAAAAAGGCACAAGGACTTTCATAAGTTTGATTAAGTCTGATTTGACTTACTGGTCTATTAAATGTTGAGGTTAGTATAATTTTAAAAGGCAAAGGAAAGGGGAGAGGTCATATGCAAAAGGGTCCGGAGAAAACAGTGATGACCTTCTTATAAAACAAACACATGCCTGTTTCTCAATATATTTATTACATATAAATTACCAGAAGTAGAAAGTAGACTGCTTTATATCTGTACTCTTACCACTACTCTATTCCAAAGCATCTCTCTTTTTTACAGCTACTATTCTTTTATCTTGACTGGAAATTTGGAAACTAATACTTTGAAATACCCACTTTTCCATATGCACAAATGCACAGACACTTTCTTACAGTACTTCAGGAAAATGTCTATACAGTATACGAAACAATGCAAGCATTTTGAAAGCTGATCATAACAGGCCCATAAAATCCAGCTCAAAAGCATTTGTTTGTTTAGGTCAACCATTACTGATCAAATTATAATCTCAACAGATTTTTGGGAAGATAAAAATAGTACTCAAGTGAAGCGCTTGCATAAGCCACCTACATTACCTGTTCAAGTGATGTACTTTCAGTGAAATGGCTGGGCTCTATGCTTTGAAACACCATTAGCCTGCTGCAACCTTCTTGTGTCTAGGCTTTTTAAGTTTGACTTATTTATGTATTGTATGTGAATAAACGTTGACCGAGACCATGGGTCTAAAAGCCCAATGGGGGGGGGCCTTGTAGAAAAGAGACTTGTAGAAATCTAGAAATGGTGGAATACCAATCCTCTGCCTCTAATGAAGATGCAGAATGTAGTGGTACATCCATGTGTATTTACTGAAGTCAAAAAACACAACAGAGGTGAACCTCCATACCTAATCTCTTCTAAAACACATGTGTCTGTCAGTTCTGTTGTCAATATAAAAGCTGATTAAACCTTCAAAAACATAGGCTATATTTTTTCTCTGTTCTAATAGATCTTGTGGAGTAGAAGTGAAGTGGCATCCACATGGCCAGATTGTGTTCAGAAAGAACCTGATGTTCTGTCTTAGAAGCTTATCAAAGTGGGCTTTTAAGTGTAGAGCAAAGCAAAATAAAATGAGTACAGCAAAGGTGGCTAAAAGGAAACCTTTTATCTGCTTGGCAAGCATTTCTGCCTGTACAGAACATCTGCACAGCTTACAGTGGAAGCATGCTCCTGCTCTTCTTGACCTCACCAAAGACACATATATATGTTCTGCATTATCCTATTTGATGAAGCTGATAACATATTTTGTAGAGACTCTGAAAAGCCCCTGACAGCCTGACTGACCAGAATATAGAGCAGGAAGTGACTTCATGCTTGTGCTTCCTGCTGAGGCGCTATTGTCTGCTAGCTGTACTCACAGGAAGTGTGATGGTGGGGGGGGGGGTCATTTCTTTGGTGATTATGATCACTGCATAGCCATACAGAAAAAAAGACTTCTATACGTCTCCCCAGGAAGTTGATGTATGCTCACATCTCAACCTTCCACATGTAAGCACAACAAATGGATTTATGTGCACTTTGGGAGTCTGACTGATTGATCTAAGTAGACTGTGAGAACGAGAAGGCCTTAATATTGACTCAGCCATATATGGTAGATAATTACCTGTGGTTGACCACTGAGATTATCGCTTTTATGAACACGACAAACTCCTATTAGCTGGTGTGTTGCACTGCAGGGAGCAATAGCTACCCCGCTAAGAAAGGCAGCTGTCCAGAGACAAAACACCATCAGACTCGACAAAGCTATTAGTTGCCAGAGTGAGAGAGAACACTCTTTTAGTCAGGGGTATTTTGAGACACCAGAGCATACTGGGAATTCAACTCAGAATTGAGGATGAAGGCATCTCAAAGTCATTGCATGGGCTTCACAGGAAAATGAAACGGTGCAAACGACATGGCATTAAAGTATGCCTCCCATCCCCACTGACCTCAATATCGCATTCCCAACTGTAAAACTTGACTTGTTCTACTGTATTGTACAATAAATGAAGAGCAGAACTTCTAAAATTAAAAACATTTATTAAAGCTTGCTTTTATGATATCCTGGAACAAGACATCAGGCCAGATAAACTGATAAAAAAAAACTTTTTTTTTTTTTCATTTTTTCCTCTCTCTCTTTCTCCTGTTCCCTCACTCCATTGCTCTCTGATTCCCTTCCCTCCCTTAGATTGGATCATTAGACGTTAGAACTTTGAAACCACAGCACCCCCCCACCCTTGTTCCTGCTGGCCAATAAAATATTCATAAAGACAATTAGGAGTTCCGATAAGGCAAGAGAGAAGGATGAGAGAAGAGCAGGCAGGACATGCCAGCACTACTGCAACACTTTCTGTGAGGCCACAGAGTAGGCGTCATCAGTCTGTGGCTGGACACATCTCTGCAACACAGCCTTCTTCCACTATCCATGCCATTCAACCTAAAAACGATCTTCTGTCTATATACCAAGTATATGTAAATGTACATGACTTTGCATGAATTTGGGTTATGAATCAGGGTGTTTAGGTATAAGACTGTCAGATAGCCTATCTTTTGCACTAACACACCTACTAAACAAAGCTCTGTAAGATCTAGGAGAGCAATCATTTGCAAGGGTCACGCGTGGCTTGGTGGTTAGACCTACCTTAAACCCACAATGCAAATTCAGGTCACAAGCTGTAGGGCTCAATAAACCACCGGGCATCACTTTGGTAACCCTCATTCATATCCTCATGTGAAAGAGGCTGCCTTGCTGTCATTAGCAATTCCAACCAAATTAGGTCAGCTGATGACATACTTCAAGTTCTGCTACACTAAACTGCCAAAGTAACCTTGCTCAGTGAGAAAAGCTCTGAAATGTGGGGTAGCATAGCATACAGCAATGTAAAAAAATAATAATAATTACTCTAAGAGTAATCTGCATTTTCCTAACGTGATGATTTGGTACAGAAAAATCAAGCTTTTATGCCTCTCTCGCTCTCTCACTCTCTCTTGCTACCAAATGTGAGTTAACCTTCTCTTGGCAACTGTTACCATGTATGTTCCTGTAAACACCTGCGGAACAGGAAAAAGGACATGATGGAATGATTTTGTCTCTGCAAATGTATGTGTCTGTGTGCATGTACACAGTCCACGAGGATGTGCGCAACGGAGATGAAGACAGGTTGATGATGGATGTTAGATGAAGTAAGGGAGCAGGCATGTATGTGCATCCCATGGCATGGTGGTGTATGCCTGCAAAAATGGTTTTTTGTCTGTATTTTCCAATAGTTCCATGCACAGTGCTATCCAGCTCTGGTGGATCTGTTACCAATAAAAACTCTTTAAAGGCTGCCAATAAACCGAGTCCTCCTCATTTTCTTCTTTTTGAAAGCTGAATCAGACGATATACCCAACCAAACCCTAAGCAGTGTAAACATAATGTGAACCTTCCTTGGGTGGACCATAAAGTGCTGGGATCAATGACGAGAAAGTAATAAAGTAAATTCACAGAACATTTAATTGAAAGCATGGGTGTGTCACCAGGTCGCAGTTTGTGTGCACTTTCTAAACAGCTAATACCTAGTCTAAACCTGAGCCAACAGAAATAATCTTTCACTTCAGAACACTTGAGGGAAACTCAAGTGAAACTGCTATAGAGAAAGTACACCAGGATGACTGGAGTAGAACTGGAGCAGACCGGGCAAGTGTGTGTATCAAGGAATAGGAGATATAGAGATAGATAGAGCAAAAAGAATAAATGTATCAGAACGGGATGGATAGAGATTTATTCCCGCCTTTATTGAATTACAGTCAATCATGTTTGTCTGTGTTGGTGATGCTTTCCCCCCTCTCACTGGAGAGTAATCAATAGCTCAAGAGCAGGCCTCCATTAGCCCTCGCTCTTGCTGTCTGGGGACTGATACTGAGAAGGGAGGGAGGGAGAAAAAGACGAAGGGGAGGTTGGTTAAGTTTATGTAGCAAGGTGAACAAAGCGTTGTACTCCATTGTTACCCATTTTGTTTCTATTACACCACCACAGTCAGCATTAAAGCAGAAAGAATAGCAGGGGACCTGTACTTCAAATAGCCTGAACATTTAAGAGTGATGCAAAGCTCATTTCCAATTATGCTTGATTTCTAATTGCAAATTGCTGCTTGTTACTATTGCGACCAGCATTTCCAGCCTTGTGGCAATTTTGCCTATTTGGTTTTGTTTGAGCGCAAATTATACAGCTATAAGCTACATTTCCCGGTAAGACATTACAGCTCAGTCGGCTCACATTACAAGGAAAATTGATAGTGATATTTTGCTGTCTCTGCATGAGCTTTCACCGTTTGCATTGTGGTATTATTTTTCTGGTTTGGTGTAGGGCGACTCAAAAATTCATTCCAGATTTGAGAAAGAATATGAACACTTTAGTGTACTGGTTCTGTAGTACTGAGAATATGAGTACTGTAGGTCTCTAAAACTTGTCATTTACAAAGCACTAAGTCAGCTCCAGTGGATTTTTGTTGCCATCCCATTCATACACATGCATGGGGTGGGAGAAAATGTTGTGCAATACAATACACACAAATACACATTGTGTAAATAGTGCAACAAGTGTAAGACTAGATCTGCAGAACTGCAGCTCCAATAAAAACACTAACACTGTGTGGTTAACTACACAGCACACATCCAATACAAAGTAAAGCAGGAAGAGCGTCAGGAAGTGGCAGAATTTTCAAAACCTGTCAAGCTGACTGTGTATCTTACATGATATTATAAGCCACCATCACCAGCAGCAGGACATAGGATAGAGCGTTTCAGTGGGAGAAGGCCTGCGCAGTATAGTATGCGCAGAAAAACTGGACAGTAGGTTTCCTGTCTCCACAGCCATCAGTGGTTCTGAACTGGTCTGGTGTTTAGCTCTGCATACAACCTGCTTTGAGTGAAACTAGGCTGTTTTTCAGACCTTACACAAAAAATCCACATAAATAACTTCATTAACATTCAACTGGCCCTCACTGCCTCAAGGTATCAAATAAAAAATGTGAACCAAGACAACAGCGCATCTCTCAAACTAATGGGCTAAAATGATACAGCGAAATTAGTCATTTGCTCGTGTTGCACTTCTCTCTCATTTAATTTGTGAAAAAGCATAAGGGTTATCTGCACAGAGTCAGCAGGGCCTGCACTCAAGCACTCATGATTAGAGGCGGCCTCATTAGTCTTATTCAGGATTAATATTTACAGAGGGCAAGACTTTGCTGTTTTTGTCCAGGCATCTTGAAAAATACTTTGGTTTTGAAGTGAAAAATATCAGACTCGTGAGAGAACGAGAGAAAGGAGGCTGAGGAAGCCAGCAAAAAAGAGTCACTGACGTCAATGAGGCATGACATGCTGAAAATAAGACTCTCTTGGCAGTAACTAGGTAACAAGCGTTGCACTCAAGAGGGCAGAAACGCTCTGTAAGAGCTGAGTATGAGAGGCTATGACACATGCATGCATACACACAACTACACAAAAACAGAAACACCACATCATTGCTAAAGAGCTTTTTAGACACGGGCTATTAAGTGATGCATCATAGTACTAATGGTCAACAGAGAAAGAGAAAAAGAGCACCTGGAAATGAAAAAGTGCAAGTTTGATATGCTGTGTTGCGTTGCGTGTGTTTTTCTCTTTACACGCTATTTTTCCTCTTGTTGGACTCTAATGTTCCTAGTGCAGATGAAGAAGATCTGAGCCGTGTTTCTCACTGTCTGTTCTCTGTTAGGAAGTAAACATGCAACAGTGTTTCCACAGCAACCTTCTCACACTTAACATATGAGGGGAAAAAAACTGCCATGACTTTAAACCATTCCTCAAGGCTTGTTCAAAACAGCAAGCACACAAAACACTGTTTGGGTTCACATTCAGAAGGAAGAAATGGGATGTTCTGTACAAGAGCTTTGGTCCTGTCCTAGTGAAAACCCAAAGGAAAGGGAGTCCTTGTCCTATAAAAGAGGGCACTTTGAAAAGCAGTGGGAGGCTCAGTACAACACAATTAGTGTTCTGGCCCTCAGCATGGTATATTAAGGCAGTTCCTTTTAAACCTGACACACGTACTTCACTCTAGCAGAAGAGACAGGATAGTGCCAATTCATTTACATCACAAATGATTTTATGAGGCTTTCCTAAATGGAAATGATCAATTTCATAAGATATGTATATTGTATTTGAGCCTTTCTGAGTGTAAAATTTCTACCAGATCTGAAGCACAGCCTATAACACATGTAGACAGAAGTACATTCATCCATTCATCTTCAGTAAGTACGTTATCCTGGACAGAGATGAACTGGATCTTGAGAACACCGTGCCTGAGGCAGGAAGACACCCTGGATCGGACAATAGTCCTTCAAAGGGTACAGAAGTATTAGAAGTAGCACATGTACTGTATAAATGGCCATAGAAATGGCATACCATACCTGTTATCGCTTCAATTAAGAACTAATGATTAATGATGATGTGGCGACGAGAGACCATGAAAGTCAGCATCTTGTAGCAATAACAGGCAAAATAACCCGAGGTTCAGAGTTAAACTGCTCTCAACTTTGAGGTGACGTGATTGGGGTGGCTACCAATAGGGACGAAAGGATACCGTTGACTGACGGATGACACCAACACACAGTTCCCCAAAATGTTTTACAAAAAGTAAGGAGACCACATCCACTACTTTGGTTCTTATGTCAAAACTGAAGTGCAGGCCATCTCCAACCACCCCATTTTATCCTTCTGATTTGCTATTTTGGTGAAATGTTCAGCGCGTCATTTTTTAGAAAGAAGACTCGTGATATAGCTAGCCATGGTGCTCACTAGATGTCTCAACAGTTGATTGAGCACAGAGCTTAAAATTTGTCTATACAGTGTAAACCAGAAAAAGCTATGGTTTTGCTATATCAACTGTACTATCTGTGAACTGAAAGAAATTAAACATGGGTGAATTGTCAATGTTGAAGCATAGCTTTGTCCATATGCCTACACTAGCGGTATATTTACGGTCTTGTACTTGTGAACTAGCCAGTCACTGCTTGTTTCACTCAAAAATATTTGGGGATGGTTTAATATACAAGAGTGATACTTAGGCAACCAGAGCCTGTCCAGGTATGTCCAGGCAAAGAGCAAATCACTTTATTTTGTAGAACGTTCTGCGACAAAGCTATGGATGACGAGCAAATCGGTGCCTATATGTATGCCCCTTTAGGCTACGTCATGCATTGGGGCATTTTGCTGGCATGGTTTGGGTCCACCTGTCCTCTTAGAGGGAACCATCACTGCAAATCAGTAAAAAGTGTTTCTGACAGACTGACTTTATCCTATGACGAAACATGTCTTTCCTGATGACAAGGCTCACTGAATGCTTTGAGGAGTATGAAAATGATGGTAATAATATTCTGTGGCTATTGAAGTTGGCAGATCTCAAACCTTTTGAACACATTTGGGAGATTTTTGTGTTAGACAGTGCTCTTTATCATGGCAGGAATGAAAGAATCCTTTGAGAGTACAGCATTTTATCCCTCTTAGTAGAGTTACAGAAACGTCAAGGTGCGTTGAAATTCTTCTGGCAGCTCATGGTGGCCTGTGTTTTTCCTTTAATTTGTCACATATTTTAAGTCATGCTGTTGTTTAGAAGCTTTACAGACCGACAGAACAGGTTAATTGGACTGCTTTTTTGTGTTAGACCGAATTTGGACTGAGAGAACGTGGATGCTACAGCTGATCTGGTGTGCTGGGACGTTACATTAGCAGCACGCCACGTTGTCAATCTGAATGACTAAAAGTTGTCTTATCCAGCCAAACATAGAAGGCATTCCCAGACAGTGACAGACTACTGTACGCCTGTACTGTTGTGATGTGTTATAGTAACTTGGCACATCTATTCTGGCCTTTGCTAATTAAACACCAAACAGTCCTGATGCACAGCTGAAAAGCAAATAAAAAGCCATTTACATTTGCGACACTAAAATTTCCTCACATAAACATGAAGATTGAAGAAATAAACATTTGCCACATATAAATTGCACGCATCCTCGCAGTGAGCCTTCGGATGATCTCATACGACGATGGAAATGTAAAAAAAAAAAAAATTCTAAAGAAGTCAGACTAATTATAATATTACACAATTTCAGTGCACACAACTGTAATTATTTGTGGTTGGAACTCATTATTAAAAAATACCTCTGCTACACCCGACTGCTTCAAAGAAGAGGCTCAGCCTTGTGTCAATAGAGCTGACATTTGGTTTGGTTTAATCGCTTCTTTAATATGGAGACGTCTCAATGTGAGAAGGAGACTGGTTTGAAAAGATGTGTGATGAAGGGAGGGGGTTAAAGACTTGCCAAGGAGAAGACATTAAGGAGTGAGCGCTGGGGAATTGAACAGAGTCGGAGATGAGGATCGTTGAAATGAAGCGAAATGTTACAGATCATGAGGGAAATTAGACAAGCTTTAATAACCGTTACATCAAAAAAATAGTGCCAAAGTGATATCTGAATCGAACTGACAGCTGTTAAAAAGAGGGCTGCTAAGATGACTCAAATTATCATGTGAGAAACTTTCTTCTAGTGTACAGAAGGACAAAAAACTCTTTGTCGTAGTGAGGCTCATCTTAAGGAACTATAAATAATGGCATTAGACCGTATCGCAGCTCTGTTGCTGTGCATGAGTTTTTTACACTTTCGTTTTTTCTTTTTTTAGATGGCCATTTTAAAAGTATAGAGGTATTAATACTCAGCTTTACATAAAGAACAAGAGCAACTGCACCTGATCCTCTCAAAATCAAGTGCCAGGCAGGGTAACTAACCATGCAGACCCGTGAGCCTGCTCAAATGTCAAACAAGGCTTTAGTAGATCACGCAGCGAGCCTGGCCTGTGGCCAGTCACAAAGTCAAGCTGCTAAGTTAAGCACTTACCAATTAAAATGTAATCTTACTCCCCTTCCGTCTCTCATGTTGTCATCTGTGCATATCAAACAGAAATTAAGCGCCTGACCCCTTTAAGATTTATCTTTGCAGATGCGAGGGAATGACTTAATGACAGCTTGAGTCAGTGGCAGTGCTGTACCTTGTGGGTGTGTGTGTGTGTGGGGACAGGTAATCCTTAAAGACTCGAAAGCCCCTAGTTTCCACTGAAGGCCGGGTCCTCACTGTGAAGGTCCTAGCCATGACCTCAGAGTGGAAGTCATTTACGCAATGCCGTTTCTCGATCGAATTAAAAGCACCATATGAAGATGCAACAAATCCAAACTAGCGGTCATCTTGGGTTAGAAAGAAGTACCACAATGTATTTTAGTAGTGGAAAGCCATCTTCTATCCTCTGACTGTACAGAGTACATCACTGTAAGGTCATTACATTGTAGATCCACAACTCCAACTACCACCATTTCCAGTAATGTAGAAAAATACAAAAAATACACTGTTCACTATGACAAAATAACTATTTGGCGAGGGGTACCCTTACTCCAACCTAAAGAGGAAAATTGTGAATGTATTTTAAGTTCTAACTGTCATGTTTTACACGTTTAAAATTTTGCATCACACACTACTACATCCTGCTCAACACTTTCAGAAATTACTAGAACTCGAAAAACCAATAGAACCCAGTAACTGCTTTAAAAATGGCCACACCTCCAAGAACAAAAATGTACGTACGTTTATTTGGTTGGAGGCTAGTAGTCTAATGCTATTATGGGAAGCCTGTAGGGTTGTGACAGGCCTGGGTGGTGCCAGCTCCAACAGCCTGTGAGTGACGCTCCATTATCTAGGCATGTCAGGATCGCAGATCCTCGGCACTCCAGGTCTGATCTGTCAGTGAAAGAGCCCAGACAGGGCCCCTCTGAGACACCCAGCCCCCTAATGTTTGGAAAATGAGTTTAGCCGCTAAGGCCGCATCAACAGCGGCATATAAATAATACCCCTATTAAGATTGCCACCCCTGCCTGCTAAAAGAGAAATGGGTTTGTAATTGCCATGGTGTTAACAGTACATGTTGTGCTTGCAGAGAACCCCAGAGCAGTCTTTGTTTTAGCAGTCGGGGAAATGGAGACAAATGGCAATACAAAAGACAATTAAAATGATCACCATTCACTGTTTTTCTTTCAGCTAGGTTTAATCAATTTAAGCACATAAAAATGTTAAGGAACGTATCTGTAGTCTTGATATCATTTCGGTAGAATGCTAGCTGAAAGCGCATGTTAACTAGTACAGGATGGCAAAAAGATGAACTCATTTTTAGAGTAATTTCTCGGAAAGGTCCAAAGGCATATGGACTCGTGTGAGTGTTCAACTTTATCTACTGCGGTACCAAGCTACTGCAGATAAATGCTTGAGTTTTCCGCCAAGATATTAAAGCTACCTTTACATCCAATCATTGTGAATTTAAAGACAGAATCTTTTACAAGATTTAATAATCATCAATTTAACCAAATGACGTTTAAACTGTATTTTAATAGTTGACCTTAAGGGATTTCTTACCCTTCCACTCCTCACAATGCTGCTGTTATTTCTCCTCCTATCTCCTACCCAACACCAGGAGGAGGATAATTGATCAATCACGCTAATTGAACAGTCTGGCCAGCCAGCGCACAGAAGCAGATGTGCCAATTTGCATTCATTAAGACAGACTGGGGTCTTAATCACTGTGCCCGCTGTGATTGACAGCACAAACAATTCTGTTCCTTTCTCTCTAAACATAAAGCCCATGGCGTGCTTTCACTTACTTTGCTATCAGTGTAATGATGCACACTGACATGTGAAGGGGTTTGTATCAGGCTGTCTTTTACAAGATGCCAGAAGAACAGTTCATAACTCTTTCGGATCAAGCAGAAGAAATGACCTAACTCTTGTGGCATTTCTACCCAAATTGACACATGGGCATTCTGCACAGTAGTCTAGTCACTGAAAAAGTCCCCCATGACATCATGGCATCAGCTACACCCCTCTCCCCACGCCTCCACCTTCCCTTGAGGCTATAGTGATGAAGGAAAGTCCTTTATCAGAAATATCTCCCAGGCCCAGACATTCAACTCGGCCCCATTTCCTTCCTTTCCTCGCCCTCACTCCCAGACAGTCTTTTTTTTTTTATCCAACATTCACAGCTTTACTCACTCTGCCAGCTCATTGTCGATGGGACTTTACGGACTCAGATGGCTGTATAATGAATATGTATGCTATAGAAATTCAGTCATGCTGTTGTTTAGAAGCTTTGTATGCCAGTTTAAACGTTCAGCTTCGCAATCTCAAGCACAGGGACCAAGGGACATTGACATTTTTTTTCCCCCGTCTCATTCTTTATGGAAAGACAATGGCGCGATTCATGTGGAACAGAAGTGGAAACGCAGAGAAAAGGAGAAAAAGGGAGAGCTGGCATTTTAAAATGGTCAAGATTTACATATCATGCAAATTTTATTTTGACCATTAAACATCCTCAGAAACATGCCCTTAAAGCACAGACAGTTGGTTCTTTTTCAAGGACTCAAAAATTCATTGCAATCCGTTATAAGAATGCTAACCATACATGCGCTCACTCCAGATAGTCCCGCATTCTCTACAGAAGATGAGTATATCCATTTCAAATGGTATTGCACCTTATTGTATTATATTGTACCCTAGCTCGCTTAAATTCTCTATTCTGACTGGTCAGAAGGTGTTGAGTAATTTTCCAGCCACAGTGCAAATGGCAGGTTTACATGATATGCTAATATGCTCTCATTCCTTTAGTGATAACTACTACAGGGACTTGTATTGCAAACGCTCTAGATACACATGTTCGTAAAAACAGTGTCATAAACAGTGTCAGCACTTTGTAGCAGTCAGAGATAAAGTTGTTTGTTTAAGCTTTCATTTCAGGAACAGTCATTTATTATTTATATATCCAAATCTCTTAGCAACAAAAACAATTCCACCTTTATACTTGTCTTCATCAGGAAACAAAGCAATATTTGTTTCTTAAAGCCACATGTTAAAACGTCAGCCTCGCATGGCCTTCAAAAAGCAGACACTACATTTGCCTCTGATTTGTTTAATATTGCAATGAACAGGAGATACTGAACAGCAGCCAGACTCAGTCTAAACATCAACCAATCAATTGAAGATCAATAATTTGTTCAACTGTCATTAAATCAAGGATTTGTTTTGCACGCAAGAGGTGGACAGATTTAAGTGAGGATGCAATTTATATGCACATATGCTACATACGTGTGTGAAGTTCTGAAATCTTCCATGCACTGTGATGCTGTGTTTGGACTGAGAGAGGAAGCCCCTAGAGCAACTCGGAGAAGATTTCATTACTTCAAGTCATAGACCAAGAAGAGTAAGGATGATTGAATTATTTTAATTACCTGCAGCAGCTTTTTCATTTGCAGTGCAAATAAAATTGAATTTGAAACACACAGGAACAAGAACAGGAACTCCAGGGGTCTTACTACAGTGTGGAAATTGCAGCCATGATGACTGAATCACTGTATGCATTTCCCACGTCACGTTTATAAGAAATTATTATACATAACCATTTCTATTCATTATATTAATATAACCATTTAGTAGGCACTGAAATAATTCTTTTGATGACAAATAGTTGCAAATGAGTACAGGCTAACAATGTTTTGATTACCATTTCTGTATTTCAAGCAGATCGGTTAAACGAAATGCCCCAGACATTATTTTGTCATTGCTTTCCACTTGTATTCCCACAGATCCTGTCTGCTGCTCTTCTGGCTAGTAGTCCAGGGTCAACTAGACATTCTGCTATCATTTACATAATCATAGCAAGCATAGCTATACTGTAGAGTAGAACTGTCCCGCCCTTATTCGGACAAATACCTTCTGCTGGTTGTTTGTCTCAACTTGTTCTTATCGGTCAGTAAATCTCTTTCACTTTGTATTTCATCTAACCTGTTGTTCAGCCTTGTGTAGGGATGTGTTGTTATGGCAAACCATAAGCGAGTGTGCGTGTCTTTGTCTCATGGTTTGTTCAATGTGACCGAAGGATACGTTGCAGCCGAGCAGCATCCACTGCATGTTCAATTCAAACTCAATTTTTCACAACTACGCACATCATATAAGCATACATTTCCTGTGTCAATTCGGGTATCTAAATTCATAAGCGGTCATTTCAAAATAATATCTAAGAGATTTATTTCAGGTTTTACTTAAGTTATTTATATTATTTTATTCATCAGACTTTCACTGGGTCAAAAGTTTACATATACTATTAGTATTTGGTGGCATTGCCCTTAAACTGCTTAAAGAACTGGTGTAACTCAGTCACGTCTGTGCGCCTCGGACCTGCTTTCCAGTTCATTTACTATGAGAGACAGGTCAGGGTTTGCTGTAATTTCACAGAGCATCATGGTATTAGCACACTGTAGTAAGATATACAGGAATTTACTTATTCTAATTGTTATTATACTTACAGTATTAATCGTGTAAAAAAAAAAAAAAAAAAAAAAACAGTTACATTGCTAGTGAAACTGATGTCAGTATTTGACTTTTTTTTGTTTGTATGTTTGGTTTTTTCTACAGTGTAGGGACTTGTTGAGTGGAACTATCCACTGTGGAGCTCCCCCTGAGAACTACATACCTTCAAGGACTTTTTTCTGTTTGCATCCGCACCCCCAGTAGGAACGCTGACGTGACGTAAGCCGGCCAACGGTTGGCACAGCGACGTCGCTTCTGCACGGCGTACAACAACAACGCAATTTTTTTAGGCTTATCAAAATAACACGTTCATTTCAATCTATTAATTATATAAAAAATAGCGTGTCAAAAAATTTACACAGATTAATCACACTCTATTATGCCCCTTGACCTCATACATCACTGTGCGTTGCACAATTTGAACATAAATTCAATCATCCACAGTGGCTTTGTAAACACAATGTAAGCAGATGATCAAATGTTGCTTGGCCCAGTGAATGGAAAATTTACATAAAGAACTGTTGATAGGAGCACCATTCTGTGCAATTTCTGCAGTAAGGAATTTTCATACCATCAGAGTGAAAGATCACCTCAATGCAAAGCACTTAGCAGCAAGCTTGGCAGTCACACCTAGCTTAGGCCCAGATGCTAGCGTGAGCAGCCAGTCTTGTCAAGCCACACTCGAACAGGTGTTCAGACACAAACGGAGGAAGTCTACCTGGGACAGATTGACCAACTAACCAACAGCTAAATGGTTGCAATAGACTGCAGGCCAATTTCAATGGTAGGGAACAGGGGGTTCACAATGGCTAAAACATTTTTAAATATTACTCAAGGCAAATATCGATATATGTACACAAATCATGTAATTATTAGATTCTTTTTATAATGCTGAAAACAGTGCTAGTTTTCTCCCTTTATTTTATGCTAACGTTAAAAGCTGTTCTTACCCGGATTTATAAAAATGGCGGTTGTTGATGCTGCATTGGCTCAAGTGTTTGACCAATCAATGTACACTTACGTCTGAACCCATCACTGTACACTTACATCACTCATGTGTCTTCTTGTGCTGGGAGAGTACCTACCCTGAAGTAGGAGCTAAAAAAAAATCCCTCAAAAAGGTGTTCGAAGAACTATGATCATTCTCAGTTCCTGCCGTGCGGACATCAAGAAAAGGGGGTATTTCCTCCAACAATTCAAAGAACTATGAAAAAGTTACTCCAATCCAAATATGTCTATTGTCTAGTGCCTAGTGCCTATAGAGAACACTCCCCCAAAAGGCTGGCGATCACCTGTAAACTTCAGTCTCACTCTTTTATGCCTGTCTGGAGGGGGGCTTCTTCCGTTCACAACTGAATGAAAGCTGTAGAGCTCTCTTAAAGCTGGATGTGCACATTTGGGACATGATGCCTTCAACTCCTTTATCAGTTCCTTTATTTTGTCTTGGGGGTCTGATGAACCTTGTAGACCCAAGTTCTTCTTTGCTGTGAGTTAATTTTTGCATCAGTGAATGATTTTCCTACTGTAACAAGGGCAAAGAAGCACTAAAGCTAGACCTTTAAACATAGCCACGGGTACAGTCCCATTAAACCTACAACTCCTAATATGACAACTGGCCAATAAGAAGCTTCTAAAAATCATTACATCAATTTCTGGAATCTTCCAGACTATTTAAAGAGACAGAAACCGTGGTGTATTTCAACCTCTGACCCACTGGAATTCTGATATAGTGCATTAAAGCTTAAATAAATCTGTCTCTAATCAATTGTTTTAAAATGACCTCTGATGTGAATAAAATAGATGCCTTAATTGCCAAACGTAAAAAAAAATGAAAAAATGTTGTGAAAAACTGAGATTGGACATGTTTAGCCTAGGTGTATGTAAACACTTGGGCATAACTGTACAGATGGTTTGCTCATCTATCAAGAGAAATGGCCTGTGGAACTGCTTTTCATGCACTGGCGAAGGTCTAAGCGACTAAAAATGATTTGCATTTGTCTAACTCTATAATCCTATTACATACTTTACGCAATTGTTCAACTACTGTGAATACAACTACTTTATACAGTTTTGGAGTACAGCTGTTTTTTTTCCCTTAAGATTTAGAAGTGTGTTATGAACCTCCATTGTTCTATACTCTATAGTCAGCAAGGAAGGTAAAAGCAAGGACAGCGTGTGCTGGTGGAGACCTGATATGCTAGAACACCTGTGGTCCTTAAAGACCCCACACGCTCCCAGAATGAGAGCTGTAACCTCGGAGGAAACGCTCCATCAACCCTGCACTCCTATTCAGTAAATAAAAGGGATTGCTTCAGACCAGGAACCGTTGAAAAGGGAGACACAGATGGGATCGTGGCCACTTTTAATCAGACAGAGAAGTGGACAGAATCCACAAAGGGAGATTTTACGCAACGCTTCACCTGTCGCCTGGGGTGTTACTGAAGCTGAACTGCTGCTTGCTGGCCACACACACATACACACACACACAACGGAGTCAGAGATATGCATACACAAGCATAGACGTGGACTCTTCACCCTTTTACCCCCCATTTCTGCCACCCTTCTTCAAGATCTAAGTCCATGGCGCTGGTCCCAACAGACGAAGTCCGTCACCCTGTACTTGGTTATCAAATTGCGCCCCAGGCAAACATCCATCTGTGGAAAGTGTGGCATCTGTTCTAACATGCTACAAGGCCAAGCCTTTATCTACAGATGGTGCTGGTGAGGAGGAATGTGACCTTTGATTTGGCTTCTCGCATGGAACGAGCACCAAACCTGCTCAATGGAAAAAGCTGGGAAAGGCAAAAATGACAAATGTGAGCACAAGCAGTCACTGTAACTGTAGTGTTTATGAGTTTAATGTGATTCTTTAATTTAGGTAAGTAAGTGCCTTCACGTAAAGCAGGTTTCTCCAAAAGAGATGGGACGGAGAGAGGAAGAGAAAGAGGGATGAGAGTGAAAAGAGAATTCATCCATTAAGTACTTGTTCTGGGTCTTTTATGTCCATTAGGATGAGCTGAGTGCATATCCAGAGCAGACAGCCGAGCTGCACATCACTGTTACTCTCTATTGGGACGTAAGCCTGCCATTTTCATAGACAGTCAGACTTACACCATCACTTTTGAGATTTTTCCCTTCTTTTTATTGAGTTTAGGGTAAACCCTAATCAGCATCAAAGCCTTACATAATATAATGTTTAAGAACGGAGGGTGCACTTCACATTCAGAATTAATTAGAATTGCTATGCTCTGACCAAATGAATGCAGGGTGCAACTGTTATCTGGCTCTGTAACACAGCTCATGATGAGCAGTGGTGCTGAAATGGCATGCTGACAACAGGCCTGGATTACCTTATGACCATGTTCTTTGGCACTGCATTCACATGGTGTTGATAAGAAAGCAGAGACCAGGCTTCAGGTGGCTTTTTTTTTGAAGGTGGCAGGGTCGAGGGGGAATCTGTGCAGCTCGGCAATGAGCAAGGACAAGACCTGCTTTGTTGGACATTTGCATGCACAGAGCCAGGCTCCGTCAGCACTGACATGGGAAAAACAGCACCTCACCACCCAACGTGTACTCTTCTACACTTGACTGCTATGTGTGGGTCTCAGAATTGTCACTCCAACCTATAGCCTTCACACTTCTGAGCAGTGGGGCACTCGAATGAAGCATAAGCAAACTGTTCACCATTACTCATTTGTCTATTTCAAGAAACACCTGAGCATGGTTCTGTAGCATCTTCTTTAAAAGAGAAGACAAGAAATGCCAAAGCTGTTAGGGCTGTGGTTATATAACAGGAAAAGTGTTCCTATTCATTTTTAACACATGTGACGGCTTGCACTTTGTAAAAGGCAGAGCCAGGCAAGCATAAAGGCCCTTGGTAGAAAAAAACAAAAAAAACAAGGCCATGTAGATGGCTGGCCATTCTTTTGCAGCTCTGCCAAGCAGGTAATGCACTAGTAGTGGCATCAGCATGAATACAAAAATAATGTTACCCAGCTGACTCCTTTCATACCATTTTAGCCCTTAGTGAATCACTTTTTATTTAGTTGATAGCATGGTGGCACCGGGGTCCTTGGTTCCATCCTGTGCTTGGGTTACTTGGGTTACTTGCAAGTCGGGTTTTGCATTTCCTCTACTTTCTCTGATTTCCTCCTATCTCCAAAAAAGACAGTGGCTATGTTAAATTACCTCCAGGCATTGAACAAGTGTGCAAATGTGTGTGCATGTTGCCCTGGCATCCAAACCAAGGTGTAGTTCCACCTTATACCCAGTATTCCCAGGACTTCATTGTCACATATGCAAATACAATACATTTTTTTATTTACATTTTTTATTTCTAACATCCCAAGATGTTAGAAAGCAAGGGTCATACCACAGGGTCATGAGCTCCTGGAACTGTTGAATGTACAGAGCTCAAGGGCCCAAAATGGGCAGCTTGGCAATGCAGGGATTCAAACTCAAAACCTTCTGGTCTGTGACACTGCAGAGTCTACATCAGGATATTGAGCTGATAAATCCCCATTGTCAAACCTGGGCTGCAAAGTAGTGTATGAGTTGACCTGGGAGAGTGAACTCAGAAATACTGTGCAGGAACGTTTGACTGATGACAAATGTATTCAAATTAAAATGTGATAGGTCTGTAAAACAAGCAAGCTCCTTTCTCTTAAAATTACTGTTACTGCACCAGCATGATGGTTTTCATTTAGTAAAAATAAGCACAAACAATAGATACAGAGGTGGGCCTTTCTGCTGAATTATCCCTGCAATCTTATACAACTGAGGCCTTCACACCGTTTATCTGGTATTAGAGTTAGTTCAGCTGTTTTATGGCCCACGCTTTTTGTTAGTTTACTCAGTCTCAAGCTGTGCTGAACTTATCAGACCTAGCAGATATCCTGAAAACCTATCAGAACAAGGATGAGGCGGAAACAGTTACCGGTCAGTCCAACGTCTTTCTGTCACTAACAATGCTGTGTGAGCTTCTCGTGTCTTTTGGAAACTTAATTTCCAACATCACTTATAACTATTACCTTACATTAAATAATAAAGTACACTAAATCAACTTCCTGCTTATAATCCACAGCTCTAATTATTATAAAAAATATCAATAAATAGTATTCAGTTTTTTTGTTTTTTTTTTATAAAAAGCAAACTAATTTCTATGTGGAAAGCTGACAGACATTGGTGATGCAGTACACTAGTTGGTAGTGTTTTGTACTTTATGTATATCAGATTAGGGAAACAAATGTTTAGTCAGCCTGAGAACAGCAGATGAACCACATCCTCACACATGTTTCCATGTGTACGCCTCTGAACTTGCTATTAGCCAGATATAAAGCAGCTAACAAAAACCCACTCACCTCCACAATGTCAGAGTTTGTCCTGCTCTCATGAGGCTCGTTGTACTCTGTATATTTGAGCAGGACTTTATCCATGTCAGTGCTGGCATACTGAAAGAGCTTGTTGGAGCTGTTGAAGATGATCAGGGCGATTTCGCAGTCACACAGGACACTTAGCTCATAGGCCTTCTTCATCAAGCCAAACTTCCTCTTGGTGAAGGTGACCTGAGAGACAAATAAAAGAATATAGCATCTAAGGTGAAATTATAATACTGAGAATAGTTTTGAATGGATTAATGGATTATTCTAAAAGGACAGATGTCCAACTATCCAACAATGACAAAAAAGTCATTTTCTGAATGAGACTTCATAATCTTTTTCCGTACTATGCTGTCAACTGGTCTCTGTTTCTCTAATCAATCAGAATATATGGCTAACACTGAATGCTAAAGGTTAGCTGGGCTTTGTTGACCCCAAGGAAGCATTTGTCAGCCTTCACTGTTCAAAGCTATAAATACTAAACCTATTGTTTTGGGAGTTGGATAAGAATAATTTGGGACACATGGTGGAAATGTCCAAAGTACCAAATCTGCTTTAGATATGCTACAAACCATATCGAGGCTGCATGGTATGCGACATAATAAGGACTAGAGATTACATGATATTCTACACTGTAAAAATGGCTGAAGTGAACATATCTTGAATATAGTCAAATTATATATTGTATATATGTATTTCCTGTTGTAAAACAAATATAAGATTATTAAACCTGTTTCTAGACATTTGTACTAATCTCAACTTAAAATAGCTACTAAAAGTCAATAGCTACAGACTGTACTATCCAAATAACCAAATGCAGTAAAAGGTCCAAGCTGATGGTGTATAGATTATCTTCTATACATCAACAATCATTAACATATTGTTTGGAATTAGTTGATAGGCTGGTTGATGACATCCTCCTGACAGGTTATTAACAGACTGTAGATAGTTTTGTTGACCGGAGTGCATATACTGCGGATTATCCAGATTCAGGAGTATTGTCTGAACATTTAATAAGTTCAGCCTCAGTCTCTTTTTGCCACTGGCCAGCTGATCAACCATGCTCATGGCACTGTTGGTCAAAAAGGACTGCTGCATGCATGGCTCCAAGCCTGCACAGTCAGGGTCAGCGCTCTTCCCATGTTCTTGCTCACAGCCTTGTTCTGGAACTGCTGGAACTGTAACATGAGTGCACTACTGCAGCTCACGCATCAATCCCATGGTAACCTGAGCCATACACAGATGACCTATTCTCAAGTTTAGGCTCTGCGAGCCGTGCTATGCTGCTTACCTTTACCTGCAGCATGTACAGCAGAAAGTCAGGGACATCCTTTAAGCATCCTTGATCATTCAGAAAACGAAATCGGCTCACAAATAAAGTTGAAAGGCTTATGTGTGAGAGCTTAGTTCTATGGCAAGTTCTACTTTACCATCCAGTGTATGAACGAGGTGAATTGCAGATTTGCATACATGATATTGAAGTGACAGAATGACAGCATGCAGAAGCCTGGTAATCTGCTCTCACACAGAACAGGTTGGCAGGGCACATGGCAAAAAAAAAAAATCCATGGATGGCAAAGCTGTGGCTTAGAAAAGCAATGCCTTAGGCAAAAAGGAGTCATAGGGAGTGTGTATGTGTGTGCATTTACTTCCGCCAATTTCTTTGACCTACTAAGCAGAGCTAAGTAGATGAGCTGGCTTTGTTCAATTTTAATTGGTCACAGCTTGCGGCAACCCTTTCAATGCAATATAATCCAATGAGCTATAGAGTGTCTGTGAAAGCACACAGCACGTGGGTCAGTGCCAATGGAGTAGGAGTAATGTCACATGTTGCAAATTGCAGGTGATTACAGTGCTCAATGTCCTCCAAACAACACCAATCCTCCCTCATTACTCCATATTCAAGTGATGGGAACTTAAAGTGATTCACCTGATGTATACAAAAACACAACAAGATGGCAATCAAAATCATACAGAGTTTTTATATTACAGTTGTCCTCTGGTAGTAACTGGACAGTTTTTGCTGAAGTGACACTGTTCTAGAGCACATTCAGACAGGAACGATTATATATTAATATGGCTGTGATGTTCGGATGGTTTAATCAGTGCAGATATCGATACCTTTAATTAAATAAAGCTGAGATTTTCCATTTCAGCCTCACAGCCGTGGTATTGCTCCAAATCCAATGTAATGGTACACAGAGCTAAACTAATAACCGTGCCAGCATCTGGTCTAGTTAGCTATGTACTTCACTGCCTAAAAGACATGCATTGTGCTAACTGAAATCTTCAATAGATAGAGATGTTTTATACAAGTAAAAAGGTTAGAGATGCATTTGTCCATACTGCAAATCCCAGGAGAGGAGAAAGTGTAGAAACACAGGTTCTGGCTGAGCCAGTAGAGTAGGCAGTGCTTTTGTACCTGAGCAGTCCAGGATAAAGAGTTAGCTGAGAGCAGCCAGAGAGTAGCCTGCACTGCGTGCCTCTTAGTCCCAAGACCCAGTAAAAGCATCCTGTTCCCAGATGTCATTAGTCTTGCTTTCTCTTTCCCCAGCAGAAAAAAACACATAGTTGTGGCAATGCCAATCTGTCCCACATATCATATCACAACACAACACAAAATCTCCCTGGATCAGCTCTGTAGGTGTGGAGTGTAAAAAAGGCACAGCAGACAGCAATAGTGGAGCAGTGATCAAACTCACAGTAAGGCAATGATTGTAGCACTTTCATTTGAGGTTCTAGTTGAGGTTTCAGTTATGTCGTTAAGTTTAAGGAATCATGCTATTCATGGTTTAGTTGTTGTTGTCTTCTTTTAGAAAGTTTGAAATAGGGGCAGCGGATTGAGACTACAGGTATGCAGCGGGACTGGGATTCCGTGGGACGCAACAAAAAGTTGTGTGAGCAGGAGGTTTTTCTTTCATGTGGGTGCGAGCGAACAGTCAGACATGAAGCTCGCAGGACAAACAAAGGCTAAGTTGAATAACATGAGATTACATGCACAACTCTAGTTTGGACCAAATAAGAATCCAAATGATGCATCTGATGTTAAGAAACCTCAACCGTGACCATACTGAGAGTGCAGGCATTTCTAGCTTTGGGTTTTCTTTTCTATTTTCAAGTGTTTTCCAATGTTTCTGGGGCATGGATTGAAATTTAATATAAAACAAAAACGTCCATGAATCCAAATACAGATACAGATAGAGATGGTGGTATTGAGTTACACCTCTACTGGAAGCCAGTCTAGCAGGCTGAAGCTGGTCATGTTATTGGATGAACAGTAAAAGCCTGCTGAGATGGGCTATGCTAGGACATTGTTCTGTCCAACTGCTGCTCACCATGCATGGGCCTGCTGAACCAAGACAGAACTTCACTTCACCACTACACACACACACACACACACACACACACACACACACACACACACACACACACACACACACACACACACACAC
>JAQQZR010000037.1:13471834-13501151 GCA_030068235.1 Notoglanidium macrostoma | reverse complement strand
CACACACACACACACACACACACACACACACACACACACACACACACACACACACACACACACACACACACAGGAAACATATCCTCCCAAGCCAGACTATAAAGAGGAAATATATATACACACACACATATATATATATATATATATGACATCAATGTCTGTATCATGATGAACAAAAGCTCGCAGCGCTCCCTCAATCCTGACACGTGTTTCTAATCTAACCACTTATTCAAAACACAGTTTCATGACCCTAATTGTGTAAGATAAAGCATATATATAGGTCATGGCATTGCTCCCAGACAACTCCCCCATAGTCACTGGTTACTGGGAAGACGGTGGAAAACCACAGAGATGTTTGATTTTACATCAGATGACATTTGCAATCACTGAAACACACACATAGTCACACCCACTACATGCATGTTGGTCAGATGTAGTTCAGCAAACTTGATGAACGTCATGAATGCTTTCAAAATATGGAGAGTATTTAACTAGAGAATACAGTCCATCACTGTACACCAACTTCAATATTTGGACACTAATTGAAGAAATAACCTGTTGTGTGTTTTGAGAGAACGTTTGAAACATCCATGTGGCTTGTAAAAGACAGAAGCTTAGAGTATTGATGTTTCAGAGGTCCACACTTTTTGGTCAATATGTAAAGATATCTTTGGAACAGCTTCACCTGACATCTAACAGATATTGAGTACTTTGAAACAAAGAAGTCTAACTATGAGTCATGTACTGTATGCCAAACTTCTGCCTTGTTCTTTTCTAACTTTGCGCAGCCTCTGATAAGGTCACTCTGATGACCTGCAATGCCAGACATACAGTAATTATATTAGCATTTCTCATCTAATTGTATGCCAGGGATGAAAAAGCTGACCTTTTCAGAATTTTATTCCAAGTGTGCGGTTTTCCAGTGCTAGCTCGGTTCCAGCTACTGTTTGGTCTGTCTCTGGTTCACCCGTTCTATCATCTGCTCTTCTCTCTAGTGCCACGCAGCAGCTCTAGTTAGACGCTCATCTTGCTGGTGAAGAGGTTTTATGTGAATGAAAATGGATGTGTAACTAGGGGGGATAAAGTAGGGATATGGAACAGCGGTAAAGAGAGTTAAAAATAAACCCTCCTTGGTCCAATGGAAACGGAAATTTGGGAAACATTTTGCAGTGGATACATTTCGCAAGCCTTGTATGCAGCGATGGGTTCTTTCTTTTGATAACATTGTAATGCATGTATATGTTTTATGTAAATTGCATAGACAGCAAAATATGTTTCATACTTTGTGTATTTATCTGTTTATCTCACTATGTCAGTGGCTATGTATGAGCACACATGCTTGTCCGTGTGTCTGTGCATGATTTTTGCCTCTGAAAATGACAAGGACTGGCTTGTCAGTCAGGCACTGCATTACAAGCTGTCCTTAGGGACGGCAGCCAACGTGTAAAGCAATGGTGGGCTAGAACAGTCTTGGGCAATGAAGGTGATGTATGTTTCTGATGCCTAATGGGGAAAATGTTGGAAAAGCCGGAAGTGAGAGTAGGAGACGCATCGTAAGTGCTACATGTCAATTCCTACCTTGTATAGCAGCTGCTTTATGAACCTAACTTTCCTGGCAGAAGGATAACCAGGCCCAAGAAGCAGAACAAGGAGTCCCTCCTCCCTGTCTGATCAGATCAGGCTCAAATGAATCCACGGGTCCACAACTCGTGGCTGCGTTCTGCACTTATGAAAGCCCAGAGGGCCGAGCATGCCAGCTGTGACCATGGTGGGTTGACCTTGGTTTCATAGGTCTTCTTGTCTCTGCCACGCTCAGTTGGTGTGAATGAGGTGAAGGGGATCTGAATTGCAGCTACATTTCATAAAAATGCATACTGTACATGAGACATTTCTTTAGGTTCAGAGTCTCTTATCTTTCATCTTTTAGTACTAAAAGCACCACAAAATAGCTACACAACATAAAACAATGCTTTCTACCTAGACAGCCTACATAACTAATCATACCTTAGTCTGACAAGCCAGACTTCTAGTCATTGCTATAATATACATGTCGATAAAAAATGACTAAGAACCTTTTACTTTCACCGAAAATTTGATTGACTTTGACATGACAGATGAGCATCTACAGACCCACAGGCCTGAATAGCTGCTCCAAAAAGAAGCTCTTTAATAATGGAATTCTGTGAACTGTTTCTTTAGTCCATTGACTATATTTTTCACCAAAAAGTTCAAAGTGTCACAGTGTTTTTCCGCTGGAAACAGGTGCAAGGAAGTGCATATGCACAGAAGTGCAGATAGCCAATCAGACTGCAACCTTCAAGATACTGAAGTGTGGTCACAAAAGAGTACAAATGTTGGCTGAGTGTCTAATTTTCAGATCAGTGATATACACTGCATGTTGAATTTGACAGTTTATTCCATGGCCACAGGAAATGCTTTTAATTGGCTGTCACTAATTACTGTGATTTATCAAAAATGGGAGATGGATTTGAAGCAAACTAGATAAATCTTTGATTAAACAATATGGATACTACCTTCTGTTTAAATTTGGGCAGCAAAGTTAACCCAATAGAATCCATAGCAACAATCATCAACTATTCAACTATTATTTTCTTATAGGGCATTATCTCAATCATATTCAATTATAGGCACATGTTTAGTCACAACGTGTTCAACAAAATCACAAGATACCATTATTGTTACTGCCATGCAGCAGTTGCTAATTAAAATCAAAAACCACAAGCTTGTGGGGGCAAGAAATTCATGACCACTCACTGAATGATATAATCATGATCTGATGCACTTAGATGAATTTGTTTTTGCTATTACAATGAATCATCAGACACTGCACGGTCTCTCAGCTAGGAGGGGAGGTGGGGGATGATCTAAATGTTGACATCAGCCAGAAATTACACACAAAAGCCACCTACACTATTTCCCCTCAAAACCTACTACTGGAAGCTAATGTAATAATTACACTAAAAACAAAACTGACTTCACGTTCAATAATCTACTATAAATTAGGCAGATGTCGCATAGCCAGCTATCTATAAAACTAGCTAAGACTAGCTCAACCTTTTATTCTGCTATTTCCCCCATTTCTCTCAGCCCTCCTTTATATATCAAGCATGTTTAAAGCCATTAAAAAAAACAGTGTTAGCTCAAGAGATTTTAGAGACTCGAAATGAGACTGGAAGGGGATGTGCTATTCTCTTAAACAGATGCTGGAAAACATTTGATGTGAGATTGATGTGAGAAAGAGAGACGAAAACAGTGAAAGAATGAGAGTTGTGAGCATGCCGCGTGCCTACGTCAAAGTAAGCCTGAGCAAGGGCAAGCAATGCTCCTCCCAACAGCGAAATCATCAAACTTTTAATGACTTGGGCAATTACCCCCAGTGAGCCTGCTTAATGGTGTACAGAGGACGTTGTTAGGCAGGAGGATCACACATGTGCACACAAAAATTTATTTAAACAACAACAACAACAACAACAACAACAAAAAACCCCAGTCTACTGAAAAGATACTCGGTATAAATTCCCTTTCACCTCTTGC
The DNA here is from genome assembly GCA_030068235.1 of Notoglanidium macrostoma. Taxonomy (NCBI): domain Eukaryota; kingdom Metazoa; phylum Chordata; class Actinopteri; order Siluriformes; family Auchenoglanididae; genus Notoglanidium; species Notoglanidium macrostoma. The sequence continues at coordinate 13,497,596 of JAQQZR010000037.1, read as the reverse complement.
CTCGATCCCTCTCTCTCCACTTAAACAGGTTCCACTGCATGCTTTCGCAGAACTGTCCCCTGGAGTCCTTACTTACAATAGCACTTATAATATTATGCTCTGCTATCCATGAGCCAAAGTGCTGTCACTACACAATCTAGCAACCAGAGAGCTGTAGTTTATTCCAGGAGAGGCATCTCTCATTAAAACCTTTGAGTCCACTAGAGTAATTAAGACCCACTTGATTGCAGGAGCTAATTTAATAGCACATTTCTGCCCAAATATTCCATGCTGTCCAGACAAGACAGGTGCACGTCATCGTCAGAGCTAGTAATTACAGGCTTTGAGAGCTTGGGAAGTAAATCAGAGCTCAAACTGTGGGGAAAGATGGATGGGCAGAGGAGAACGGAGGAGGGAGAAACAGGGCTTGCTACAGGATAATTCTGCCCTCCTGCACTATTATGGCAGAAATCCGCCCCTGCACAGCTTTGCAATTAGCTTGTCAGGACCAAGCGGCGCTGTGAGACTCGCCGGTTTCGTTCCTTCCCTTCTTTTCCTCTCTTCCTCCTCTTCCTCCTCCAGGATGCATGTAAGGGGCAGCTGAGGGAGCATTCCTGAAGGATAGGGCGGCGTGCATGACAGGGGCTACACCTCTTCCATTTTTAATATGGTGTGAAGCCAAGAAGAGAGGAAGAGACTCAACTGGCATCAGCACAAAATATTGTTAGGGTTATACTCAGCCCACTCAGAGACAAAACAAACCCAACGGCTCAATCAGCATTGACTGCACAGGCTACCAAAGAATAATAATAATAATACATTCTAAGAGCAGAACAGAGCACAAAATGTCACCCACAACCCTCCAAACAATATCATGAAATATGGTGCAAAACAGAACTGTGGCCCATATTGCTCCTGAAGATTAGCAATTTGTTTTGAAAGATTTCGCAATCATGGACTGTCCAACCCATGCCGGTCTCTTCCGTATAAATCCTAACAGGTCAACAAGGCTTTTTAGGGCACATTCGATAATGCTGGAAGAAGCAGTTTGCACTACTGGCAGTTTATTTAATTAGCCTACTTAAGATGCTTTCTCTATTCAGTGCTGTGAATGCAGACCGGTGACGGTGCAAATATACAGGTACAGATTTAAAGTGATCTCCACAATGTATGCTAATAAGCAGCTTTAGAGAAACAAAAAAGTTTGTTTTCTGTGGAGGAACACACACACACACACATGCGCACACACACACACACATGCTCCATAATAAAGCAGTTTGAGGCATCCCTGTCTAGTCTCCAGTGAGAAGTCGTCTCTAACACCACTGATAACCTCTAACTAAGATGCAGATGCTGACATTTGAAATCTGCTGGATGCAATAACTATTAATTACAAGTCAGTGAGCGTTGTGTGTAGAGCTATGGTTACGTGAAAGGACCCACGTCCTGCCGAAATAATATGTTCCCAATGATGACTCGCAAAGTGGTGCATTTTAAACAGCCACTCCCTGCCACTTCAGCCCATATTTTCAATTCAATTAGACTTGAAACTCCTTACGCCAGCATAAATGAATACATTTCATTAATTCAGCACTGGCCTACAAAGTGATTTTACACTAACTTTTCTTTCCCTTTGCTTGTATTTCTCTGTAGCTTTTTTTTTTTTTGCTGATGCTGTAGGCCAGGGCAGAGAGTGCAGATGCTGATGCTCCTCACAGCCGTCTCTCTGTCTGCCTGCCTGCCTCCATGTTTGGATCCCACCCAGCGCTGGTGTTATGCTGATAATTGGCCTGTCCTGTAAATTTGGAGTTTCTCACTTGAATGAACTGCAAGCTCCACACTTGCTGTCGGAGAGAAGGGGATGAGTGGGAGCGAGCCGGAGGGCGGGAAAGGGGAGGGGGTGCAACTGGCTGTTATGTTATCACCCTCAGGAGAGGGAGCAAAAACCTCAATTAGCTTTCCGCCAGCACGGCAAGAAAGTTCTTTCGCTGGCAAGACGGTGCAAATGATATTTTGAGAGGGTGTGAATGGGGCGCATCCAGGTTCTGACATGGTACTTCTTTTTCCATTATCGTATCCTTAAACAGGAGCCCTCTTAGTCTTAGAAAAAGCTGCACATGCCGGATAATGCCTGTATCACATAGAGACCTGTATTGCTGAAGGATGCAATGTTTTACATCAGCCCAACCCAAAAAACTCATGTACGGTGTATTCTCCTTAGCACTGAGGAGTAGTTGCTGGAGACATCCGTGAATGAAAGGGATGTGTGTGGGAGGCAGTGGTGGAGCAGTGCAGACTGAGCTGGCTTGCGCTGTTTATATTTAGCGTGCGCAGACTAGGGTGAATTCCAGCCTGTCTCTGTGGCTGGCCAGAGTTGGCACTTTTTTTTTTGCAAGAGAGCAAGAGGGAGACAAGAGACAGACAGAGAAAGAGACAGAGAGAAGGATGCTGTGTGTCCTGCTGACCCTCCCTGCTAATGAGAGGGTGCTGTGGTGCAGTGGCCGCTCCTAATTACTAGCAAGCAGCTGCAACCACAGGGAGTGCAGGGCCCCCTCTGGGCCTGAGCCCTCCGCTGAGGATAGCGAGGAGAAGAGAGAGAGAGAGAGAGAGCGAGGGAGAGAGACTGCAGTCAGCCCTCTTCACCTCATTCACCTCTTGCTAGCCTCTGCTCCCATACTGGCTGGCTGGCTAACACCAAGCTTTCTGCTGCCTCATCAACTTCCTCAGGGACTCAAATTGTAGGGTGGCGTGTGAGAGCCACGTCTGTGTGTGTGTGTGTGTTTATATATATATATATATATATATATATATATATATATATATATATATATATATCAGTAAACGTGTCCTGGTCGTTTTTTAACGACTGTCTGTGTGGTAGGCGTAAGATGGGACAGTCTAGGAATGTTACAGAGGAATGCTGGGGCAGTCATTTTATAGCCATCACACTCCTGAACTTAACAAGTCGAATAATCAGCTCTCCTCTCTCGTCGTTCAGTTTTGCCTTTTGTCTATGTATTACACCTAATACACCTAATGGATGGTAATAATGAGTACTATGCAAATAAGTACATAGAAATACCCAGTTAACTGATTATGCTCATGACATGTTGAACCCTAAATGGTTTAGCTGGTTTAGCATTTTCTGTTGTGGTCAAGCTGTGCTCCCACCTTAAGCACTTGAGGCTGAGGCTGGCCTACTGTTAGTCCTACATCCATAAAAAAAGACCAAAAATTCTTGAACGGTGCTTTGTTTCCTCAATACACTTTCTATCTGAAAGGGAAACATTCTCTTTTGTGATTCATTTTGGAACATTTTAGTTTCCCTTTAAACCAAACCAAAGGATAGGTTTTGATATTTTTCTTTTTTCTAACACTGTGCAATCACTTTAGCTTAGCTGGTATACTCCTTTACACTCCAGAGGACTTGCACAACATCACATTTTTTAACCCAAATATTAAATATTTTCTAAAATAAAATAAAAAGCAAAGAATGACAAACAATAACAATAGTTTATACTTCATGATTTGCATTAATGTGTTGCCACACTCCCAATGAATCATACGTTTATTAGAAGCTATTAAGATTGTTTCACTTATGTGCTTTATTATAAATGCCTTATTGTCCTTCAGTCTTTTAATGTACAGCACTTTGACATTTTGAACTGAAAAAATTAGTGCTTATTATATATATATTGTCTGATAACAAGTGTGTGTTTGTGTGTATGTATATATATATATATACACACACACACACAAACACACACTTGGTTCACTTGGTTCACTCACAACTCCTGTCTGTGTAGAGTTCTGTATCTTTCCATCTTTCCTCTTGGTTTTCTAGTTTCCTCCCAACTCCCAAAAAGATGCTTGTTGGTGTGAATGAGTATGCAAATATATGTATGCATGCTGGCCTGGTGCTCCAACTAGGGTGTATTCCCAAGTACATGTTCTCACCGTGTCTACACGGGCTTCTTCTTGGTTATCCGGTTTCCTCCCAGCTCCCAAAAACATACTAGGAGGCGAATTGGTTACACTAAATAGACCCTAGCTGAGAATTTGTGAATTAGTCTCGACTGCAAACCTGACCAGGCTAAAGCACTTACTGGAAATGAAGGAATGAATATATAATGATGATAATAATAATAATAATAATAATAATAATTTGATGCAGCAGCAACATCATCATGTACTCATACATACACTCATTTACATCTAGCAGCAATTTAGCATTGCCAATCTACTACTGGCATGTTTCTGAGGGATAGGAGGAAACCAGAGAACACAGAATAAATGCGCACAGACACAGGAATGATGTACACAGGAACTCCACACTCACAGTAACATGAGCTCAGGATTGAACAGGACCTATACCACCAAGCTAACCTACTGTTATTACTGTAATTATTGGCATTATTATTTTTAAATATTCAGTTTCAATTTTATATATGCAGGTCGAGAATCGAGGTAATTTTCCTTGCCTTCCTCTATTAGTGTCATAACTGTTCACAATCATTAAGGTAAAGGATCAACAGCAGCACACTACAAGTAGAAAAGAAAGGTGAAAATGACAAACCTGGCGGTTCCTCTCATCCATAATCCGGGTGATCTGGATCTTCTTCCGTCCCATCTTTGCGTCCTAGTCAGTCTCTCTGGCACCCAGAGAATATCAGAAAAACACCCGCACTTGTCTTCCTCCGCTCCACTAGCACATTGTACTCTCTCTCTTCCTCTCTCGATCTTCCTCTCTTTCTGTCTCTCCTTCTCTTTCTCTTGAAGTGCTTGCACCACTATCTGCAGAGAGAGACAGAGAGAGATTGAGGGAGCGAGAAAGAGGGAGAGAAAGAGACCGGAGTTAGTGACATTCGAACTCATAGGAAGTGCTGCAAGGCAGATGAAAGGAGGCAAGCACTCTGTGTTCTATTGGCTGCCATTCGTGGAGAGGATATGAGAAAGAGGCCCATGATAATATCTTTTCTCCACACCTGCATCTCAGAAAACAGCTGGGGCTCAACACAAAGCCACTAATACAGAGCGGTAACACAACAGAGCGCAGCGCAGCGCAACACAACACAACACAACAGGAATGTACTCATCAGCTACCTCACACACACTCCAGCCATGCTGTACAGCCCGATTGTGGCAGAGTGTGCGTAAGAATGCAGTCTGTCCGCTATTAAAATGAAATATAGATATGCGGATGTGAGAAAATAAAAAATGCAAAAACTCTGGAATGCAAAGCTTTTTGCTGTCTGATGGGCTAGCACTTGATTAAGTGGGAAGTGAGATCTTGTAATCAATACGACACCAGAAAGCAGATCAGATCGTCTGTCTGGTTTCAGAATGTATACTACCCTGAGACTGCCTTCTTGTGTTATGTGTTTGCTCTGCGAGTTTTTTTTTACTCAGTTCCTTTCCTTGGGTCCAGGTTTGTCTCCCACTGTCGTGCTGTAGGAGATAAACACGCACACACATGCATGCCTCCAGAGACAGCCTCATTCTCTCGCTCCTGCTGCCGGCTCTCGCTCTTAAGATGATTAAGAGTGCACCCAGTCTCAGGCTGATATTAGCCTTAAATCCTCAGGGCCCTGGATGAGGCAATTCACACTGTGGGCCCGTGCTTCAGAGCACGCTTTGCCCCCAGAGAGCCCGCCGTCTGCCCCTCCTCTCTCGCCCTTGCTCCAAGAGCCAACCTGCTCACAAAGAACCCCGCCGCGGAGGCATTCATCATCCCTGTCCAAATAGAAAATGCCTAGGTAAACACATCTCTGATCAGAGAGCCGCAGCCGAGAAGGCTGGAGAACACTCACTCTACTCCAGAGATGGAGAGGTGGCATGAAACACAGCCGTCCTTTTCTTTGTGGTTGTGCTCCAACAGAATGTGATGACCAGGAGGATTGAGAGGGAGCAGAGGCACAGAGCACCAATAATTAGCAGGTTAAAACATAGACGGTGTCTGGGTGTCCATGAGTCACTGTGTGAGCTTCAGCACTGCTGAAAAGTTTCACAGGAGGTCACGTCCCTGGGAACTCACAGTAGGAAACTGTTACCATGCCAGAGCCAAATGAGAAATTTCCCTACGGCACATCTGAATGGGCAACACTGTTATTTCTCAGTATAGCATGTCCTGCACAGCTCACGCAGCAGTGCCGTGGCCTTGTGTCCTATTCTGACAACTTCTCAATTCTGTTTCAGATCTGTTTAAACATTTGAATAATATAAACTCAGGAAATGCGATGCATTGTCGGGCCATTTATTTTTGCAGCTTATGAAAAATGTGAACGCACAGGCTCTATATATTAGGCCAAGATCTAGACCGGACATTTTTTTAAAGAGTTCCTTTAAATCGGACAGGATGCCGTAAAACGGCATCTCCACCGAGCTTAGTGCATTTTAAAGTCACAGCGGCATCGTTTATCAACACACCGTAGCAGCAAAACATCCCTATAGTTGTGTTAAGCTGCATAAGATGGACTTCTGACCCTTTCAGATGATCTAAATTACAGATGCACAATTCATGACTACGAGGTTGCTATTTGTTCCCTGTGTAGTTTTTCCGATGGACATTTTCCAATCTACACCAACCTCTGTAAACCAAGTACCTGTTTTTAAGCCTGAAAAAAACAGGAGATTGCCAAAAACCAAACATGATGATATACAAATGAGAGACAAACACCTAAAATGAGTCGAATATATTCTAGCTAATCGAATGTCCCTAGTCATGACAGTTTTCCGCTTATCCAAACACCCACAGCCTACAGCTCTAACCTGCACTTGAGCGCTGTCAAGGCCATCTGCAAGTCTGCGAGCACAATGCACCGTGTCATGATATTCTGTCGGGTTAATGGTAGCAGACATGCTTTAGTCCTGTGGCCGGTGCTGAATAAAGGGAGCGTTCACTCTCGAAGGAACTTTGGCATGTTCCTCTTTGTGTGTCTGTGTTTGGATAACGCATGATGAAGCAGCAAGATGGCAGCTATACGGCCCTGCACTCTGCTTTCACTCGGGTCGTCTCATGCCTCAGAAAATGGACCATTCGCCAGTGCCTCTGTGGCTCCTTCTATTTCTCTCTTCATTTCAGAGTGATTCAGTCAAGCTATGCTTCATACACCCACTCATCCTAACACATGCAAGTCAAGGGCATCTGCTTGAACAAACTATAAAACAGCGTCTGAGCTGTGAGCAATGATGTGCCCTGAAACCTCTAATCTATTATCAAATATTACAATCAGCACAGAGAGGATTAATAAAACCAAACACTGGCACTAATGATGAAGCATGCAAACACAATAAGGTACACAGCCTGATGACGTGCTCTGCATCCTCCAGTTCCCCCTCAATAAGCCATCAATACGCTGCCCTACCATCAGCCAAAAGGCCACTAGCCACTATCTGGGCGAGATGTTTGAAGGTGTAGCAAAAATGTCGTTTCTTTTGTGAGGCATCATTTAATACATTTGTCTAACGACAACACATGCGAGTCACGTGAGGCACGCACGGAGAGCTGCTTAGACAATCAACACCTTGTCAAGTGGAAACCGGGGACCTGCGGAGTCTGTGTTATGTTATTTATTTATGCGTCTAGCAGCGCAGCATTCCGTCACAAACGCTGCACACGACAGCAAGTCTAGAGCTTTGAAAATGTTCCTTAGCTCTGGAGCAAGATGGCTTCAAATGGGAGTCGAGTTGTCAGATTCTCAACATTCTTTAGATTTTATTTCAGATAGCCTGCTATTGTAATCTGAAAGTGCTAAGACAACGATATAGGAGACCAGTTCTTATGTGTTTAATGCGGATTCAAGCTAACAGTGCAGTATTAGCAACAGTAATGCTTTCTGTTAAACTGTGTTTTTAATACAAACTGCTACAAACTCCAAATCCTGATCCACAAACCTGTTCTCTCTTTAGCAAGGATCAGATGAATGTTTTCTGTTCCGTGGTCAGCTTCACGGCTCGGCGCACACACAAATACGAAACAACACTCTTAAAAACAACAGTTTTCTACTACACGAGAAAGCGCTGTTGTGTCTTCTCTTTACTATGTAGTAGTTAGCGAGAGAATCATTTGCAAAAGAAATGCATATTAACATTATTCAAAATTGTCCACACACACACACACACACAGTACGTTGTCACATGGGATTAGAAAGCTGCATGTACTTATATAATTGTTCATACTCAGAACAAGCAGATTATATATCTGGGCTTTTTTTTTTTTTTTTAAACAGTTGCAGGATTTCTTTTTACTTTATTCATGTCACAACTTGAGAGAGAACAAAAATTCAACTCTCCCTTTACCTTGACAAAACAAAATGTTTTTTAAACCATACATTTGTTTAAATGGTCACCTTCACCTGATTTGGCTGATGAAATTATTTTTACTATGCATATTAATTAGCATAAACGCATGCTAGACGAGCTTTCCAGATTCAGGAATGTGAAGAAGTGGAAGCAGCGACTGAACTGAGCAAAATATAATACGGTGCAGAACAAAAAAACTGTTATATAAGTCTAATGCAGGCATAACTCACAGTCACCTCATATTTAAACACACATTGAGTGAAAATGAAGATGTTCCACAGACATGTCATTACGTGGGACAAGAGAACGCCACAGCTCATAGCTGAAACACTGGCCGTCCCTCTGCCTAAAAACAGGACACGTCGTCAGCAGAGACATCATCAGGAGAGGAAAAAACTTATGTTATGTAAAATCTAAATCACCAGACGTTTTCATGAATGTACTTATTCTACATAGTCTTTTTTAATGCTCATAACTGGTTTCTTTTCAGTTAGGTCTTTTTACCTCTGTTAATTGGTCATTTGTAAATTGTACAATCATTCTGCAACAGAAATAGAACAGTTCAAAGAAATCACAGACAGCCCAGTAATGCCATGACATTCATGTCCATGATGAGTGTACGTAAATGTCTGACCACAACTGTACATAACTGAGTGTCTGTGAGACATGCCACAACATTTCCTGCCTTCTCAAAAATTACCCCCTCTGATTTAAAATGTTTCCATATTCTCTGCTGAGTGCTTTATGTAGGTGGTTATTTAGGTGCTATTTCTAGTGAAATAAACCCTGAAGAAAAGAAAGCCATCACATCATTGCTAACACTGCCCTTGTTACCCTGTACCCTTTCCAGAACCCCTCCTATCTACAGCCAAGGTGTTTTATACAAAATGACACGATTATTAGGCTACTTCATAAGTATTTAATGACCTGAAATTAATTGTTTCCATGTGAAGTAAATGATGGCCTGATAGAATAAGCACAAGGAGACTGAATTAGTGAAGAAAAGAGACGGCTCTGAGGAGTGACGGCACTGAGAAGTGACCCTCCCAGGTCTTATAATCAGAACACCCTTGTTCCTAACACTGCTTAAGGGTAGTGTGTATTGTAGCAAAGGTGCCAGGATAAGAGGTTCAATATAAATGTAAATCACAGTCTTTGAGTGCGCAGTAGGTGCGTTTGTGTGCGAGGAAGCACACACGTCCAAGTGTATTTGAAAAGGAGACTTGGGCCCTGTGTTAGTTGACTGCATACTCCTCTGTGTGCTTGTGTGTGTGTGTGTGTGTGTGCGTGCGTTTCACTTTCTCTCTATCCCGCTCTCCTCCTTCTTCTCTCTGTAGGACATGGGGGAGTGGGAGGCTGATTCAGGGGTCAAGCCTTTCACACTCAATAAAACACTCTGCTACCACTATAATTACCACACGAACACACACCGTACTCTAGTACACACACAGGCCATACAGTCTTCAAACTGCCAAAACCTTTACACAAGACCCCGCCACCTCACTGTTGTACAAACCGGTTATTTTGCACAGGGCTGCACTAATCCCCTTTACTGCATTAAAGCCCTTTCATGACTATAGTGGATTGCAATGGGCTACATGTGGAACAAAACACTGGGGTTTTGCACATAATCCTTGTCATTGGGATAGTAAAACATTAAGAGTTCCTTTTGAATAAAGACTCAACAGATCCTCGCAGTGGATTCAACTTCAATTTGAATTCTAATACTAATAAGAACAGCAACAACTTGCGTAACACTCTTCTTATCCCTGGCTGTCAGCATTTCAGTCACATGACTTCTCCATATTTGGGACTGAAGTTCTGGCACAAATGTACCTAGAGGTGCAAACCCTTACTTCAGATGAAATTAAACAATGCTTCACCAAAGCTAATAAGACAAGCTGTGATGTTCATGCACTTTCCCGCAAAGTGCTGATTCCATTAAAATGGCAGAAAACTTCTCAGTTCCCTCACATATGTTACTCTAACACACAATTCATCTACCTGTTCGGGAAATGCCTCAACACATTTAAGAGCGCAGAAGCCTACTTGCACTGCAAGACCAGGAGGGTAAAAGATTTCAGGACACCTTATCAGAAGAAGAAAACACTCCGTCACTATAGAGAGGGGTAGGGAGGCTGCCGAGATAAACGTCCCAACTGTCCCGTAACGTAGCGGTCAAACACAGCTACGATCCACTGCTTGTTGAATGTGTATTTTATGTAGTGTAGTTATTAAGGCAGTCAATATTCAGTACAAGTAAAAACTAATCTTCTTAATGAAGCAAAGACACAATAACATTGATGCAGTCAGTCCCCTATTCAGTCCTCAAAACGGCAGTGCTTAGACAGTATGTAGTCACAGGAAATGTAATGATAATCGAGCATTACAAAGGAGGAAAATAACCGACCTTTTCTCTTAAAGGTGATAAATAAAATGAATAAATGCAGGGGACACAAAATAGGTGCAATCGTCCTCCCAGTCCCTCATTCCTCCTAGTTGTAGCTTGCGGCCAGAGTCTTGTGCACAACCATGACACTGGCACTTCCTGTGGAGCCCCACTTCACAGGCCATGGGCAGAGTAATGCGCGATCCTATATCCTGCTTTCCCACTTCCTGTTTTTCAGACCACTAAAGATGACCACTAACAGGCGGTCGGACATAAGAGAGAAAGAGAAAAGAGAAATCCAAAAAAGAAAAAGGCAGCACGCCTGTGGGACAAGCATCCGCTCTGATCCTTCCGCTTGTTATCTTCCTGCCTGTAGAGTCAGAGACTAAACAACAACACAAGCCCATCTCTGGTGGATTCTCCAGCCATGTTTTGCTGTGTTTACAACTTGGGCAGGGCTTTCTCTGCCATGCTTTCACTTGTTTGACCAAAAAGAAAAAAAGAAAAATTGGGGAAAAGGCAGACCTTCCCTTATGTTGGCCTTGGGTGATAAGCAGCAAAAACATGCCCTGGCTTACATAACTGAGAATAGACATGCAATAACAGCAAGAGACCAAAGAAGTACTTTTTGAGTTAGTCAGCTGCAGCGATAACGCAATAGTGCAGACAGGAATGCATGTCTGAGTGTGGTAAAGTCAGAATCTGATGATGATATCCACGCACAACTGCATACTATCACAAGGAAGTCTGAAAGAACGTACTAATATTACAATGGTACTGTATAAAGGCTGACATCACAGAAACAGAGGATGGAAATTTATATTTTATACTGTGCTGGAAAACTGATAAAACAAAAGAAATTTTCTGACCAAGTCTATTTTAAACCTTATTCTAAACCTTTAAACCTTAAGTCTTTTTACACATCTATTACACCTGCAGTTTGACAGTCCATTGGTGTAAAGAAATAACTGTGATACATTCAAAAGTGTGATTCATACTGTACATTTATTTCCTGACTTCACATGACTTTGAGCTACAAAGCAGCAGCCAAAACACTGGAATAAAGTGGTCACGTGAAGCTTTGGAGGTGAATGGGAAAAGGGCAGGAGAATCTGAACAGAGGAGACTGAATGAAACTGAAGTTTTGTCTCTTCCTGACTTTTCCACACAGAGATGAAACAAAGGTACAGCCCTTTTTGAGAGATTAGCGTTTGACACTTTTTCCTCAGCAGGTCTGAAGCAAGGCCTCAGCTCCCACAGGTAGCGCTCCTGATGCTAATCTAACACTAGCCTGCTCCTACTGGAGCCACTTCTCTCTATTCTAATCTCTCTCGCTCGATCTTGTTCCTCCCTTCATTAACTCTCTCTCTCGCTCTCCTCCTTCCATTCCTCATTCCCTCACCTGTTTCCAAGGCAACTAATGAGATATAATTAATAAGATCTACCAAATGGAGGGGATGGCTGTGTGCAGAAATGAGTGAGACGGAGGCTTCAAACAGAGAGTGTGAACTCAGGCGGAACAATGTAAAGTGCCGCGTCTATCTTCCGCATTTAGGACTGTTCACACATGTTCACACAACTCCCTGTCGCAAACGTAGCTGGATAGAATGTAGAAACCCATGGATTTCAAACACATTCTGCAAGCTTTAACAGGATATGGGAAATGGAACACGTAAGTGAAAAGAAAATTATGCTCCTCGCTTCAGATTTTCTGGAGAGCGTTTCAATCATTGCTTAAGGGTTAAATGAGGAATGCGATTTGTGATGGAACTCTATTGCATCAGAAGCTCTACACCGAGGTGCGAATTCTTACACTTCAAATCTTTAAAAATCTGAAGTGTAAATGTTAACAGTATTTTGTTTACAAGGGTCAAAGGGGACATTCTGAAAAGGAAAAAAAGTGTTCATTGAACAATAAAACCTTTATTTAGCAGCTTAAAATCAAGAGATTTTATTTTGAGGTCAGATTTCCTCATTCTTACACATGTGATGCTGCCCACCATGAATTGTGATTTCATGTATATGTGGTGGGTGCTGCTGAAGAAAAGGGGAAGGATGAAGTATGGTCCAAAATAGCATGGTTTCATTTCTCCAAAATGGACAGAAATAGGTCCTGACAACATTTCCTCACACACAAGAGTGTGTGTCTATTATGGAGGAAATCTTCGAAATCTACCGCAAACCTAATGGTTCCATGAGGCAGGGCTTGTGTCCTTCCCTGACGTTAATACAGAGGTGTGTCTGAAAGTTACAGCCTTTTATTGTCAGGAACCCGTAGCACCACACTGACAGCTACACCTGTGCATTCCGCAGCAAATTTCCCACACCAGGTAAATGTAATGTCAACATAACCCTTTACCAAGCTGTGGTGAAGAATTGTGGTGGCATGGCTGTATTCTGAGGTAGGCGGAAGCTGGGTTTGTTTCTTGTCAAGGCTATCACACTGATAATCTCTTAATCAAGAACTCAGATCTCTCACGCAGGCCTGCCAACAGGGTGAATTTGTGTATCCTGAATTGTAGGCAAAAGGTATGCATGCGCATGTGCTAGTGTTTACAGGCAAACTGCGTGTGTGTGTGTGTGTGTGTGTGTGTGTGTGCGTGCGTGTGTGTGGGAGCGGGACAAAGTGAATATTTTGTTTAGCTCCTGTGACAGTTGTACAGCCAGCCTGGCCGACTTTCACCACTGAGAAAGCAAGCAGCAAGTGGCTAATCTCTGCCAGTAAGTGCCAGCTCACTCCAGTTCTCCACTAAACACACGGTAATCCCAGGCCGGATCAATGCCGGTTCAGGCAAATGCCTCTCCTGCTAGCACAAGACCACAACCAGCAATGCAGCAGGACAGAAAGCCACTTATCACCTCCAAAATGCCATCACCACATTTAAAACTCCCAAGATGGAGAAAGTCCCACAGCTGCCTGATACACAGAGCACAGAGCTTGATAGCTGATGATCATATACCAGTGAGCAGACCCCTGGCATCAATCATGGAGAAATTTTCAGTGGAGAACTGCTCTTGTAAACGATATTATGGATAAGTCCCTACATGTACATTAAAGAATTTTCACACCAGTGTGTGCTTTTTAAACATCTCATTTCAGATTTACACCCTTTTGCTGCTATAATAACCTCCACTCTTCTGGGAACATTTACCATTAGATTTTGGAGAATGTCTGTAGGGGTTTGTGCCCCAAATTCAGCACAAATGCTGAGGTCAGGCACTGATGTTGGGTGAGGAAGCCTGGAGTGCGGTCTACCTTCCAGTTCATCCCAAAGGTGTTCAGTGGGGTTGAGGTCAGGGCTCTGTGCAGGCCACTAGAGTTGTTGTGCACCGACCTTGGCAAACCATGTGTTCGTGGACCTCACTTTGTGCACAGTCAAGCTGGAACATGTTTGGGCCTCTTAGTTCCAGTGAATGGAAAGTGTAATGCTACAGCACACAAAGACACCCACTACAATTTTTCACCACATCTGCTTACAACATTCTGGCACCAGTTTGGGGAAGTTCCACATACGGGTGTGATGGTCAGGTGTCCACATACCTTTGGCCATATAGTGTACCTGTCCATACACAGAAGTAAAGATAGCTAATTAGATGGCAACCTCCAAGAGTCTGAAGCTTGTGGCCAGAAAAGTGTGCAATACATATGAGATGTTTAGAAGGCTGTAGGCAGAATTCCAACATGGCCTCACATTTGCAAATTGATATCAATTCAGGCATCTCAGTTTGATTAAATATTAGCATTGCGGGCAGTGATCGCATTCATACCGCTTTCTTTACTTGCATTTGTATTAAATCTAAAATGCAGTCATAAATCTATTGCATTCATCTTTCATTTAAAAGAACTAAAGCAACACTATCAGCTATAAGACCAAAAGGCATACTGAGAAACACAAATAAAACACATGAAAAAAAAAAAAACATGCAGGTTTTAGAAAACTGAAGGCAACAGTATGAAAGGAAACAAGGTCATGCTGGAGTAGACATCTCTACAGTGAATTATGGACCTGGGCAAGGGTAAGAGCTGGGGAAGGAGGACTGCACAAGGTGCTTTTGACGAGTCCTGATGCCTCAAGGGCTGAGATGAAAAAGCCATAGTGAAAACTTCAGTATGGCTTTCAAAATCCCTGTGCTGCAATCATTTATCATGTCTGTGGAAGAGTGGCATCCTTATATTTTTTAGCTCCATTCTTGCACAACACAACCACAGTTTGAATATAAAAGCCATCGCAAACTTATTAGGACAGGATCCCAATTAGTGAAATCGGATTTCGGTTTGCACGGCAATATGGGCACTGCGGCTCTCAACGGACCCTGTTCACATCGTGCCATTCTGTTTTGTTTAGGTGAAAACTTCAGAAGGATAAATTAGCACATGCTCTCAAAAGCGCTGTACAAGGGGCCATAGACATAATCAGGATATTTACTGTCTGGATCTGGTCCTCAGTAGAGCTTCGATGCCACACTTGGGACTGACTTTTCAAACGCAACTTATTCAAGGCATGTTCCTCCACAAAGCATGTAAATGTCACAGTCAAAACTGGTTCTGACCTCCTGGTATAACATAGCCCAACAAAGTGTGTGCGTGTGTGTGTGTAGGCATATATCTTTATATGTTTGGCAATAAGAACAGGACATGCGATTAAAATAAAAAGCTTGCAGTAGAACAAGAGATGTGCCATCACTGCTCCCCCACCTCACGGTCGTGTGCGGCAGAAGCGTTGTAACATAATTACTGCTGGGACGCTTCTATTCCCAGTGATCCATTTGCGTCAGTCAGGTTTCGGAGCCGAGCCGATGAATGGATTCTCAGTTTCTCAAGGATAAAGCGATGACCCTCAGCGTATGCTTAGATCCATTTCACGCAGGAGAGGCCGTTCTCCTGGTGGAATTTTGTTCACGCTAACTGTGGCACATCTGGCATTGTTTTAGCTCCACAATTAGACAGAACTGTTTAGTATCAGTTTAATGCACATGTGCAGGTCATCTTCTTGAAAGTAATAATGTGATTGAGTATGATTTTCATGCACATAAGGCCTAAATTAACATCACTGTTTATCAGATGCCTGGAATATCTTTCCTTGAAACAAACTGCAGTTCATTTATATTTGAAACAAATTCTGCAGCTAGGCCAAGGATGGAATCTGAATTTCTGATGAGCTAAACTGATTCTGTCAGTGTGTTACAGATGGAATTGAAGCTTAATAATAAAGACATGACTTAAGCTGTTAATCTGACAAATTATGACAATTCCATGCCCGAAATATCAGCAAACAGAATCCGACTGTCTTTGTACATCAAGCCCAAGATTTCATTAGGTCTTGCCATTTGCATACAGTATCACAGTGTTGATAAGAAACCATGTGATCTACACCAAAATGCTTTTAGCTCATAAAACCTAAACCTACTGTCAATGCCAAATGTCTTGATGCTGAAGTCAGTGCCATTTTTCAATGTTCTCCTTGGAGGAACTTAAAATTCATATCTCAAACTCCTGCCTTGTGTTTCTAGACAAATAATGTAAATGACATGTTACCTTTGAGAAGCTTTTTGTGGTCTTTTATGAATCGGGCAATAAGTGAAACTGTTCTGTTTAAGGCAGATCATCGAGATGACCGAAATCAAGATCTTGCTTTAAGGAATAGTGTTTTCTTCCCCTCTCATTTCCACACAATCATGTGTGAATACACGCAGCGTTTAGCTTGCTAGAGGTGAACACAAAAGCATTCTTTTTGTACATGTCTGAAACGATGGCATGTGTCCATGTTTCTTTGCAAGGCTTTTTGTTAGCCAAATTAGAAAGACGAGATGAAGAGGCATAGAAAGAGAGGCCGAAATACGGAAAGTAGCGGTACCAGCGATAACTAATCGCATAAATGCATGGAGGGGTGCCTGTTGTCTCTCCCATGCCCCCACTTTGGCCCCAAACTGAGACTGTGAGTTGTGTTAAGTGGCAGTGCAACCTTTTGATGTTGTGCAGATCTTAACTCAGAAATGATAAACAGTGCAGATGAATCAAGATCTTGCTCCTGAGGGAACAGAGTGCATGAAGATATTAGAGGTGCGTCACATTATTGTGGTTCATCTCTTCACAAGCGCACACATACGCCACTGACTACAGAGGTGACACAGCTATGTGTATCAGATGGTAGAGATGTCTAACATTATGCCCTATCTCCATGTGAGAAGAGATAATGTAGTGGAAAAATAACCACAGTGGTTACATCAGGGAACAACAAAAATATTCTCTCTTTCAAACAGACCAAAAAAACATTATTTTTGTATCTCCCTGGCAGTTGCGTCACTCTTGTCGGTGGGTCAGTACTTCGGCTTTTCGTGGGAAAACTTTCTTCTGCCTTAGAATAAATATTTGATGTTATGTTCTTCCCCTTAGACATTTCAATCCTCTTCATGGTGGCTGTGTTCCACAATGCTGTATTATATAAAGGGTTTATGCAATCCAGGCAGCATGGAAGCCTGTGACTCACCAACTGGGAAAGGTTGTGAACTTGTACAATAACCTTTTACCAGCTTTACAAAGATGTTGTACATGGTAGGGAAAAAATAAAGATACGTAATAGGAGCTGCTGTATGGAGCGTTTAAATGGTATATTACTTGCTTGAAAAAGGTTTGGGGTGCAGAACATTTTTAAAAATGACCAAAAGCAGCGCAACCTACAGACCAAAGTCTTGATTTTACACTTTAAATAAATGACCCTGAAATTTTCTGAAGCCAAGTCGAACCAGTCCTTTCAAATAATTACAGGGTAAAAGGCTTTTTATTGATTTGGGGTTGTTTGTTAAAGCTATTTATAGTAAAAAATGCAGGTAATTTTGTTAATTTCCTCTCTGCATTCAGTATCATTGTACCACCATTTCAGTGCAAAACATCCAGATGCAATGAGGCATTTCAACTATAACACCTCAGTCATGCAGGGGCGACTGGAAGAGTCAACTGCACATTTCTAACGTGTTAAGATTCAAAATATGAACTTAACATTTTTCTCAGGAGCACTGGGTCTTACTACATTTAAACAACATAACCCAAATAAAGAAAACTGAGATCAATGAAAAAGAGACGCAACCCAGTGATGTACCTAACAGTCCCCTACCTATGCTGCAGTCTGTTCTGCTCATCTGTGCCACTTTGGTGTCCTTTGGAAATCCAAAAAAAAGCATGTATGGCACGGGCTTGAATTTTGTTAACATCGAGCCAATACGTTTAAGAAGCAAAAACACCACCTCCTTGCGTTCTACAATCTTGTTCTGCTCCATCACTTTTGCACACTTCATTAAAGTCAGCTGAATTCTTCCACCATATCTTTTGTATTTTATGACAAAGTATATCCATGATGTGTGAATACATGTAACATGAGCCTTTTAACATTACTAGACACCAAATATCATTACTAGATTACTACATTGCTGTGTTAGCATTTTACGTTTCTGGTTGAAACATAAAATGCTAAAAATGGAAATAATTCTATTGGTTCCGACTGCATCAACTTGTAGATTTTCAGTTCAATTTCATTCGGATGCATAAATAAATCTTTCCTGTAATTTTCCGCAAAGGTACAAGAGCATGAATGATTTAAGTAAAACCTCCAGCGCTTTCTCCCAGCATGTCCCCAAGAACAGCCAAAAACTTTAATTTCAGAACATAAACAGATGCTGTAGCTCTTGCTTAGACAACTTGCTGCTGTTTAAGTGTAGTCGCCTTCATCACTGCTGGGTTCCTCATATGTTGCCTGATAGCCTGTAGCTGTGATTGAGGTGCTGTGGTTTGTAACCTGTCAGCTCTTTCCCATCCTCCCAACTTTCACAATTGCTCATGCAGTTGGAATAATGGAAGGAGCTCCACTTAGGGCCAAGCAAGTGCAGCAAGACAGATAAAGCCCCAGTGAGCAAGCCACTCCAGCCAGAGTAGAGCTAGAGAAGAGCTGAGATATCAGTAGCCCATGTTCTACTGTTTCACCTGTGTCAGGACAGTATCCCTCACAGAGCAGGCTAGAGAGAGTAAAAGGGCAGAGAGAACTGGAGGCATGACGGAGAACCTGTACAATTGCTAAAAGAGGCACAGGATATCATAAGATAATTCCTGGGAAGCCTGATAACTAGGAACATTTAGTGTCTAGATATCTAGGTTATCTAGGATTAATGGATAATATTTATATTAAAAATAGGTTTCCACAAAATCCACTACCTGCATTTCTACACTGGCCTATTTTTAGGTAAATGGGAAGCTGTTCATCGTGTCATAAAACACATCCATCAAGTGCATTTCTCATTTTCAAAGTCTGCTGCACACTGTGATTGTGTAATTGCACTTTTTTCCTACAGGGAATGGTATCGTGTTTTCCTTGGCTCAGAAGCCCCAGTGCCTGTTGAGGCCGTAGGGAGACTGATGTCATGCCAGTGAAGTTGATACCTTCTTGTCCCAGCTTTCATTTCTTGTCCTTACATGGCAGAGGTCAACTGTTCCGCAGCAGGCTGGGAACCTTCTCATCCGTCTGCCCATATCTCCCGACAGCCCAGTGACGGATGGCCACTGCTGACCCTTTCAAGTACTGATCTATGTTCGATGGGAGTAAAGTCAGTGCTCTGGTTACAGTGTAAAGGAACTTAATAGGACTGGGTTGGCTTTTAATGACAGGAAACTAACTCCTTTTCTGAGGCCGCAATCCATAAACTTAATATCTTGATGGAAAAATGATGAAACAAGTAGCAAAATTGAGACAATTTTTTAGGTTTAGTTGGACCAGTCAGTCATGAAAAATAAATAGTGCAGAATTCAAATAATTGTGGATCCACAGAACACAGATTTTTCATCTGTCAGTAAAGCTAAAGACACTGTTATGTGTCCAGCAGTAGAGATTTAGACGCTCACAGGACGAGCCCATGAGCACAGGAGGCCATGACAAATCACTCAACTCCTATATTAAAGGAATTACATCATTAAAGAGATTATTGTAATTTCAAACATTCAGGCAGTCAAAAGTGACAGTATCTATGCAAGTGCCGTATCAACAGCAATAGCGTCTTTTAGCTTTGTGTCTTCCTGATACTTCAGACATGCCCACCTTTCCTTAATACATTCTTTCCCATAACACTTTCAGTATGCATTAATCCATTCCGCGCATTAATCATGTGCCTGAATTACGGATTTCTTCATCGTTGGCAGATTTCAACACGAGGCATAAAGAGGACATTTAGAAGGAAACCAGAGGAAGATCAAAACTGGATGGGAGATATTCAGCTCTGTTTGTTCCCTCAGCTCAGCAGGTTAAGTCCACCACATCTTGTATCACTTCAGTCTGATTTCTGCTTCATCAAAACTGCTTCTGAGAGCCATCTTAAACAAACTCTGGCAAACCCTGTGCATTCTCAGAGTAGCATGCTTTTACTTATCCACCAAACGATGAGGCTGTTGGTAAAGAGTGAATGTGAAAGTACATCTTTTTTTGTTGTTCATTTAAAAAAAGGGGGGTGGGTGATGTTTCAAGTGAAATGAAAAAATTTAATTTTATTTATGCTGCGGCCTCATCCAGAGAAGACAATAATAAAAGAAAATCACATTGCTTAATGGGATCCATAGATCTGAAGGCATGATTCTAGTATTTTGAATTATACTCTGAGCTCGATCACTATGAAATCCTTGTACTATGACTCCTCTCCAACCTAAATAATGATTTAAACTTCAATGGACAGCCCAATTTAGAAATGCAGTTAGTTGTTAAATTACTAAGTCAAGAAACGCTACTATAATGAGAAACCAATCCATTGTGCTGAACTAATCAGAGAAAACTGGCTCCAAAACCTCAATCTGTTTTATCGGTTAACTAATGACTGTGTTCCATTATCTACATTCATCAGATCAAAAACATGTAGAATACATTAAGATGCAGTGTTTGTCCGTCTTGGCCGATAAAATGGTTTCAATACTTACAAGCTACAATCTCACCTAGTAAACGGCAGATGAATGAATTCATTAGGACTCCGTTCTGATAAACATGTCTGAGGAGAGGGTGTCCACCCCAGCTCATTTCCACATCTCTACTGGCCAGCCATGCGCTGACCCTTATAAATGTCTTCCTGGTGCTCTGCAGACAGTGAAAACCTGTTCTGATAAATATATTGCATGAATTGAGCTTAAGCTCCTTGACTTGAATACTAAACTTTCTGGTTGATAAACATACATAAGTCTTCTTTTCCTCCACTCCAAGGGCCACATGAATGACTGGAGCCCCCACACTTCCTACTATAATCAGAGACGCCAAACTACGCACTGTGTAAACGATCATTTAAAACAAGAAAAAGGATATGCTATAGCTTTGGGCTGTCCCGTTTTATAACAGATATTGAACTGAAGCATGAATATTTAAGAAATAAAACAGGCAAAAGAAACTTGCTGTCGCTCTCAGCAACAGGTTCAAAGTAGAACGAAAAGAGCATGTCTCTAGTAGAATATGACGTTAAACAAAAGCGGCACACCCAGGAACAGTGACTGTCTTGGTCTTTGTTCCTGAAGTGCCGCCAAACATGTTTTCAGCTCTGGGTGACGTCAGCCTGCTATTGAGGAATGTCTAAGAACTGAGTGATGTTGTCAGAGTGAGAACTACTAGGATATAATAAAATTCCCCCTCTCCGCTACAAGCCTTCACGGAGCTAGCGTAAAAGGCTTTGTTTAGTTCTATTTGCTGGTACGAGACACTCAGCTACTCATTTCAAACAAGTGGCAATGAAATCATGCAGCAAGCTTTAGGAATATGTCACTCATGAAGTGAACACTTGACAGAACACAATCCAGTTCAGATATTCTGAACATGCAACATGACATGCAGCGCAATACACAGCTGCGGTTTGAAGCTACCGTAGCTCACAGAGCAGGGGTAATGAGACATGGGGGTGCAGAACACAGGTGCAGGCTGCATCGTGCAGAGCCATCAGCCCCTCTGTGTGTGTGTGTGTGTGTGTGTGTGTGTGTGTGCGCGTGTGTGTGCGTGCGCGTGTGTGTTTCAGAAACTCTCCTGGGAGCACCTCAGAAGCCCCATTTCCTGCCACACAACTATTGTGATTGATTGTATGATATGACCCCAGAGCAGTTGAGCTCTTTTCCCTTAGTAAAACATTATTATACAATGCAAGAAAATGCAATAAACAATATTAGAAAATGCAAGAATATACAGCAAAATAAATATTAACGTTTGGCAACTTAATACAAGCATATTTAATGAACTTAATGCTCTGTTTTATTTCACAATGTGAGTTAATTAGACCAACATTTAGCCTAATATGTTAACAGTCTGAATCTCAGGCCACATGGCCACAAAAATATTCATACACCTTTTCATTAGCATCTGAATACTTAATAACTGAATAAACTACTAAAGCTACTGAATAAACTAAAATAAAATAAAATAATTATTTGTACACTCGCACACACACACACACACACACACACACACACACACACACACACATATATATATATATAAAACAAGAAAACAGATTAGTTGCTAAGTAAAGGTAGCTTCATTCAAACTTATTGAAAGTTTGCATTTTCCACATATATTGTAAACAATTGCATTCCTTAGTGGCACATTTTATATTTACTTCTCATTCCTGCAAAGCCTGCAGTAATAAAGGGACACAGAGAGGCTTCTAAAGATAGTGGGCTGAGTGTTGATCCCTTGAGACTCACTATGAAAACAGCATGAGAAAATGTGAAACATAGATGGGCACTGCCTCTCAGCTACGGCCCCTACTTCAACACAATAAAGATAGATTTCACTGATAAATCGTTTTCTTACTAAAACATCTAACTTGGACTCCACCAGGAATGCAAATCACAGTTTTTTTTAAGAGTTAAACAGGTCTAATCACATTCTATGTTAACACATAACCAGTGTGTCTACTAACATTACCATTAATGCTTATGCTAACAAAAACTCAGCTAAAAGTGCTTACAGCAGTAGAGGAAGCATCAGTTGCACAGATGAGGCCAAAGGCAAGTGCTAGAGTGGGAAAAATGATGTAATCTATACTGAGTCACCCGGTGGTGAACAAGGCCAATTAGCTCCTCCGTGTTTTCGTTTTATTTTGGTGGGGCAGTCAGCAAAGCCCTCTCTCTCACCCCGGAGTGAGCAGCAGCATGAGGAGGCAGAGAGGAGGATCAGTGTGGGGTGCAAAGAGGATTAGCTGCAGATCTGAACCACTGTTCTGGCTCTGAGGTTAAACACACCTCTTGTACACACTCTTTGACATCTGATTGCAACTGTGCATGAACAACAGGGTGAAGACAAGACTTGCTCTGATATTATATTTTCATATCTTATGACAAATTGCTTAAATAAATGCTACATTTATTTATTAGTTCATTCATTCTTCTTCAGTAACCGCAGGGTCTCGAGGGATCTGGAGCCTATCCTAGGAACACTGGGAGCAAGACGGGAAACACACACACCACACACACACATACACATATATACATATACACGCATATACACACATATACACACAAACACATACACACATACCCACATATACACACAAACACACACACATATACACTTATATACACACACATACAGGGGCAATTCAGTGTAGCAAATCCACCTACATGCATGTTTTTCCGAAATGGGAGGAAACCGGAGAACCCAGAGGAAACCCACACAGACACAGGAAGAACATACACAGAAACTCAACACAGATATCCTGGAACTGCGGACGCTGGAGCTGTTAGATGGCAACATTACCACTCGAAAATGCTACACAAGAAATGTTTAAAAACATAATATATAGGAATACGTAAATATTAAATATATTTATATATAAATATATAAATAACTAATATAAATGTAATTTTCTAGTAATTAACAACTAATGTAAATATAATTCATGTTATTAATCATATCTCTCCATCAATTTTTTTTTTCAAATTCTCACATGAAAGGAATTATAACGTCACCATATGCAGAGATGCTGACAATGTACAAGATTGGAAACGTTAAAATACTGCTGCCATGTAGAACACTTGCTCACTTGCACTCTACGTAGCTGGATGCTACAGTTAGAACAGAGGGGTAACGGCAATATGTTGAATTATGAACAATAAAAATGTACTTTTCAATAATCACTGTGCACTGCATATTATCTTTGCATACTCGGTCACCTAGTGAGGACACGTCCTTCACGCTGCAGGAAAGGAAGGCTAAAGGGGACAGGACAGGAGAGAGCACATCGATCCCTAAGCTGCTCTTCTCCGCTCGGCAGTACATGTGCTGATTGAGCCGTATGAGATGGCTTACTAGCGCAGGTCAAGAGCAAGGGCAGTGGAAAGGTCAGGGGAGACTCATTCTTTCAGCTAAATGCACCACCCACACTCTTAGCACAGTGTGGAAACGTCAGCTGCTCCTGTGGATGGTATTACATGGGGATTTGTGTTCATTCTATTTAGTGCATGTTACAGAGCCGTGGTGTTTCACGGGTCAAATTGGGTTAGCATGGTGGTGTGGAAGGTAGCGAGTAAGTCATGCAAACTTCAGCCAGCCTGGCAGAAAGGAGAACACGGTATCAGTAAAATCAGTTTCACATTTATAAATTAAAAAGGTTGTACATGTAATCAAAAGAACACACTTGTGCTTCCAATATATAAACATCATACTTTGTTTTTTCTTTCTTCAGATTTTTATACAGCGCTTCTGTGAAATTGTGTGGCCACATGGGCTTCCTAAAAGCCTGTCAACCCTCCACTATTCATTAATGTTAAATAACGGAAAACGCGTTTAGCAAACAAAATGTCCCCATTCTTGTTCATTCATTCAAAATGTCCCCTGACATACAAACCTAGCATGGCAACACATTTAGCCTAACATTTCATTCATTAGGTCCACAAAAGCCAACCCTAGTTAGAACCATTTGGGTCTGTCTGTTAATTAAGCCATCATTCTTTACTTGTTCCGACATGCATTTCTAAATGAAGTTCTTAACAAGGCAGATGACCATGGATGCGTGACAATCCAAAAGGCGTTTCCAGATATCCGAAAATGGCGCAACAAAAATATATTCAGCTGACATGGGCCGAGCCAGATCATTTGCCACAGTAAGTCCTTCTCACATGTTCTTGTTTAATTTTAACTTCACGCCACCCGGATTCCCCACAAGAAAATGTATAAACACTGGATACACGTTTAAATAAGATTCGGTGAATATTGGCTCTGAAACTGAATCCGCATTTCTGAAAGGGTGCAGTATTTATAAAACACATGTGGCACCGAGGCGCATGCCAAAGTTGCTTGCTAATCGTGAGGTCAATGGGTTTTGAAATCATCATCTCAACATATTAAGGAACTACCTAGTAAAGTTCAGAAACCGTGGTGTCAAAGACCCTGATACATGATTTTATTTGGCAAGTCTCAGTAAAGCCTATTTAGAGGCATTAACAAGCCCAGGTTTGTGTGAAGCACTGAGGTGGGGGGAAAGTGACGAGGAGCTAATATTTTCATACAGGTCTTAAGCAGTGATCTTTTTGTTTGCTTAGCATGTTTCTTGCATCCCGAGGTAACCTTTTGGGCATCAAACTTGCAGCAAGACGAGGGGCAGCCAGAGGTTTCTTGTTTTGAAGCCACTCCTCGAGGCCGAACGCTGGGCCGACCCCGCAGGGACACTGTGCATTCCACTGGCTTAGCTCGCCGAACCAGATCCCACAGATAATGAAGAGGAAAGTCTCTAGTGGCAAAATCACCCAAAAAAGGTGTACTGGAGTAGTACATATTCATAATGTTGCCCTTCTCAGCTTCATTTAGGCCATTATGTTATTCAGGAAAAGACTCTCAGCGAAGTGCCCACACAAGCAAAACTATGGTTAAAACATTATCTGCTGGGTTCAAGATTCTGCATCCTGCCTCCAGGTCTCACGGGAGAATGCTGGAATCTCCAGCTCAGTGGTGATGCTCCAATAAACAATGAATCACGCTGCCCGTGAGCATGCGCAACATTGAGAGAGATACAAAGAGTTTGTGTGTGTGTGTGTGTGTGTGTGCGTGTGTGTGTGTGTGTGTGTGTGTGTGTGTGTGTGTGTGTGTGTGTGTGTGT
>JAQQZR010000037.1:13388121-13463229 GCA_030068235.1 Notoglanidium macrostoma | reverse complement strand
TGTTTTTTTTGCACACACACACACACACACACACACACACACACACACACACACACACACACACACAAAGAGTGTTGGGTGCCTTTTTGTTTTGATTATTAATATAAGTGAGAAATTGACAAGAGGGGAAGAGTACATGACTTTTAACATGAGAAGGACAAATTCTTGATGTGTCTATGAGAAAAAGAGATCACTTCAATGATTTTGTCATCAAAATCAACAAATTCCTTTTTACTGTGTTTAGTATATTTTATTTATCACATCATTTCAGCCTCAGCTGTAAATACAATACAGACAAAAGAACAAGCCTTAATTAGTAGCTATAATCATTTTTTATTATATTTATATTATATTTTTATTAATATGATTATATTTATCATATTCAATATATAATATTCAATAACAGTTTTGGGTGAAAGAGAACTGACAAACTGCACAAATGTTATTCAGCATGTTCTGATAGGAGACGGCTGACATTTATGAGATTGCATCACACCACAAATAGCTCCAGAGTACATAGCTCCTATGGCACCAATTAAAAAGAGATGGTCCTTTCAGAACAAACTCCAAAAGCCAAGATTACTGCACTACCTCTAAAAGAGCAGGTCATTTTATCCTTCTGATTTTGAATGACAGAGTCCCTAACAGTCACACACAAATTGAAGGTCACAATTTTACCTTCACTGTCTTGCATCATGCATCATTATCTTTTTCCTAATTAGAGGAACCAGCCCCAAATCCCAAAATGTCTTTTACTGGGCCACCAATCTGGGCTTGGTCTCAATCTGTTTTAGCTGAAAGCTGCCTTCTGCCTTGTTTGAGCAGAAAACTTGTCCATCAAGCCCTAATTTTGACAAAAGTTGCACCTGAACTGAATTCATTCATGTATTATTCGCTGTCAATAAATTAAGATTGGTTTAAAGCTGCAAATTAGTGAAAAAAACCCATGTGATTTCTTAAGGGTTCACTAATCTATTACACGGCATGGGCAGATGAACTGAGGAATCAACCAACTGTGAATAAGCAGACAGTTCTTGAACTTGTCAGTGATCAGCAATTTGTGAAGAAATTATCATTTCACCACACCCAGCATGCTAGTGTAACCGCAGGTGAGGATATGAATCCAAGCGAAAAACTGAATCTGGTGTTAAGGCACGGCACTCTGTGTCAGTGCAGATGCTGGCTGTGCATTAGATAACTATGTAGGGTCTCTAAAAATATCCTGTGTCTTGCAGTCTGGTTCAGCTCTCTCATTACTGCCTGTAATTAACACTGAGCATGCCATGCCAGCATACTGCACAGCCCCCCACCACTGTCACATATTCATGTGAAGATATAGAGGATCAAAACAATTTTTGAGACCGGTTCTACTTTTTCCCTCGTCTACTTCAAAGGCAGGCGTCAGCTTAGGTTTTCTAATTACCCCTTTCCATTAGGTTGGTCCCAACAATGCTTTTTTTCCTCCATATTTCATATTCACTTATTAGGAAAATGTCTTATTGTTCTCAAAAAGGTGGGCAGCAGTACACAATCTGAAATTTATTTGAAACAAAAAAATTAGATGCTAATAAAGAGAGATTCCATGAGATAATAATAGCTAGTGTTTCAACTTTGAATAATTTTTGTGTTGTGCTCTATTCTTAACTCTCATGAACATGGATTAGTGCTGTCTCCATACTTTTCTATTTTTCTATTGCATTTTGTGCCTGCCTAGTGCCACTTCCAAAAATGGTAGGGGCTCTGTAATTATCTCACCATTTGGCGAATCTACTGTATAATGCCATTTATTAAAAATGAGCCAGCCATTCTGCATGAACTGTAACAAGTTCATTAAAAATTGAGCAAGGTCAGAAATGAAACTCCTCTTTCTCATTTTTCATTTTGTCCATAATGTCATAAATCTAGCTAAATGGTAGCAGAATAATTCACCCTGACATGCTGTTGTCAGGTAGCATTAGCAGAATTGCTCTTGATAAACAAAGATTGAAATGGCAGAGAGCAACAAACCTAAATCAAAGACATTTTTACCATATTGGGAACTCAATGGATGAAAACAAGTGATGTTTGACTTCTTTGTAGCAATATGTCAGCTCTTCTCTACTATAACTCACTTACAATACTGACGTTAACATTGACTTGAATGCAATTCTGGTTCAATTTAAATGACACACACTAATGTTTTTTTAACATATATTGAGATTTCAAAGTCAAATCATTTTATGTTGATGTTCCAGTGGTAGAATTTTTGGCCAAACATAGTTCAGAATGGGGCTGGTTGCAACAGAGTTTGGCTGTCCTGACACATATGACATACACAATGAGGAGCTGTTTGTAATAGTAAAATGTTTAGCTGTAAGGGCATAGGTCATCTGTCTTTTAACCATGCCTCTGGCTGCATGAGTTGTAATAGGAGGTTTTTAATGCCACAACCTTACATTTTGGATGCGTTTTGTCATTAACAAAAGAGACATGAACACACCTACAGTAATATGTAGGCAAACCGGAGTGTACTGTAACATTTTGTCCTGTGCCTTTCTTCAAATGTGGAAGTCATCCGCATACTCTTTAGTGCAACTGATTGGGGATGGAGTTGGGAAATGTATCGATCAACTCTGCCACATAGCCATGTTTGTCTCTTTGTGTAAATTTAGAGCATAGGCATATATATGTGTATACATGCATGTAAACAGCTGATACTAACATATCTGTCCCCCCAAACATTACGCATGCGCACCCTGATACAAAAACATATTTGTTAGACGAATCATAGTATTAAAACCAACAAAATGGACACACTAGTAGCTAATGTATGCATCACATTTTGCTCTGGAGGACAGCCAGTACCAGTGTCTTTTCATTGTTGTTGTGCTGTGCTGCCAGTTTTCTGATGACTTGTTCTGATGATGTGCTACCTAAATGCTACCGATAGCAGAGAATAAACTCGATCTTAGCCGCTAAGTAGCATATGTCTGTAGGTAGCACAAATCGACAGAATGCCATGCTGGCTGATGATGACAGCACTCAGAGCTCAGTGCATGTGTATAGGCAAAAAGCCACATGACTTCTGATCTGACTGTTCTCATTCATGTTGCATGCTCACAAACTGGATACATATGAAAGTGACTCTGTGTCACATTAAGGCAAAAAAAAAATTCAGATTTGTGTCACTTCAGTCTGGTAATGTAGCATTTGTGTACTTGTGTGTGTGTGTCTGTGTGTGCAATGTTACATGTTAGTATGTGAATTGTCATAAAAATTTATTATGTAAAGCATAGATTATGTGCATGTCATTCATTCGTTCATTCATCATTCGTCTTTAGTAATCACTTCAGTAATCAGTAATTCAGTAATCCTGGATCAGTAGCCCAGACTAAAAGTGTCTCGATGTACAAAAAACAAATCCATAAATCTCCTGGGTGGGTCTGAAAGAAGAACAGAAAAATCTGATCACTTCTCACTGAGTGGAATCATTCCATCAGCCTGGGGCCATGTATCAGAGAATTAAACTTGCTTATGGTCGCCAAAAACAAAATTTGTTTTCCTTCCAAGACTGATCTGCAACATTAGGGTTGATACTTAATTCATAACGTACATGACTGTATGATCTGGTGCTGTTGGTAAATGTATCTATGTCATTTCATTCCAATAAAATAAGAGATCTTTCTTCAGAATTTACAGACAAACTCATTTTTAAACATGAGTGTGAAAAACATTTACACCTGCTCTAGATTAGGACTCTTATGTAAATTAAAATATGCAGTAAATCACAGTTTTCCATCTCATTACCCTGAAATATACATAAGAAAACAACTTAAAGATGCCATATAAATAACCTTGTATCATTTTTTTTATGTGAAATGAAAGTTGGGAAAAAGTTGGGGAAAATGTGCATACTGTCATGTTTATGGACATTTTTATGTTTACAGCAAATACAAAATAATATAATAACCTTTGGATTTCAGTTATTTCTTTAAATCAAGGGGGAGCTTTTACATGCTGATGATCATGCATAACATGAGCTAAAATACTTAAAAGACTGCTGAGATTCATTTGGAAAAGTGTAATGGATGGCAAGCCCTTTCTCAATTAAGGATAGTCAGACTATTAAAAGGCAAGCATGAACAATATGCATGCTATCACAAATAAAGGTCAGTGGGCTTGTAATTAATGTGCGCGTCCCATGAAGACAGGGTTCAGCTTTGGCCTGTAAGCCTTTGATTACACTTGATTCCATGTGACTTGTAAAGCACAAAAACAGGTTAAGTATTATGTGTATAGGGTATATACTATATAAAGTATTATGTGTGTATTATAAAGAGTGAGATATTTTTTAAAGAGAATAAGAAACTCCACATTTGTGTACTAAGAGAAAAAGCAGTCATTCATGTATTATAATTCACAGTTTGACTGAAACAGACGTTGTTGGCAGTTTTATCTGTTTCTATCCTCTCCGACTAGAGAGCTTGTCAAAGGGTTTGTCAGAAATAAATGAAAGTCTGATGTGAGTTTCCTTTGTCAGTTTATCCACCAGAAACTCCAGACTTAAACCTGGGTGTTGCCTTTGGCACATGTTTTGCCTGGAGCGGTGCTTCTGAAAACAGCTTTAGCTCAATTTTGTGCAATGCCATGTCTTCTTCAATTGACGTGCTTTTACTATAGTGGTTAAACAGGTGCTGTCATGCTGCATTCTCATGGTTATGAAAGCAAATAAATGGCATGTAGAAGCAAATTCGTTTGGTCAACAAGGCAAGATGCAAAGATCATGTGTGTAAGCTTGTTTTTCATCATCCAGTAAAAAACTAATTTAATATTTATTAATATATATACTATTTGTTTTTGATGACTATTTTTTTAAGAATAAAGACCCACGATCCACTGATTGATGCTATGGGTTAATCAACCAAAGTAAAGTCTGTAGCAGAAGTTTTGCCATCTCACCTAGCAGAAGCTTGCTCACATAGATTTTGTCACATTTTCAGTTCTACAAAAAGCTGACGGTGGAACTTACTCTTCACAATGAACATGTTTACCCTATGAAATGAACAAAGCTCAATTCCTTGGGGAGGAATCCTATTGCGGTTTGCTTTGGCTCTCACACCCTTGTTGTAATCAGTCTGGTTTTGTCTGCCAGAAGCCTTAAAGGGTACAAGAGGACAGCCTTGGACTGTATTGTTTGCCTACTCCAGATGTTGGGCCCAGTGATTTCTATCCTCATGTGAATATATGTGCATGTTGAAAATGGCAATGCCCGCGAGAGTTCGCATGAGCATACCATATAAATGCAGAAAATCTTTTTTAAATTAATACTGAGAAAACCAAATCTTATTTTTTGTCATGATGAAAACTATTCATCCGAAAACTCTTTGCATGTAAAATGAACAAAATCCTTTTTTTTTTTTTTTTTTTTACCAATATGGTCCAATTGTGTGTAAATTTCCTTGTTTCTCCATGCATCACACAAATATGATTCGTACAATACAGGCAGCATAGACAGCAACCAAAAATGAATAAAACCACATAAAGCTAGTTTATATTTTTCCTTGTTTCCTTGTTCTAGGATTATGGTAAAGTAAGATTTTGTTCTGAGGTGCTTTTGATGATCCAGTCTATGTAAATCTACCGCCACTGTAGACTGATAGCTCTTTCTGCCAGCTTAATCCATGAACAAGACAGAGGCATTTATGCTTGAGCAAGAAAATCCTTAACACTCTTTTCCAATGCAATAGTGCAGAAACATGCACATTTTCAGCCATTCAGATTAACCAGCCTTGTAAATGTTTTGTTCCTTACACTGAACCAATAGCAGCTGCCATCTCCACTGCATGTGGATAAGAGTTATTCAAGTATTCAAGCCATTTAAGTCTTTTATTCTGCTCGGTCTCCCTCTGTCTCTCCCTCTCTCCTAGTAAATAGTGGCTCGCAGTGGTGTGCAACTGTAACTCTAGCACAGGTGATAAATTTGTGTGTCAGGCCTGCACGTCACAGATTAAGTATGTTTTGTTTGGTGGGTGATTTATGAGGGTGATGGTGGCACGATGCACTTGGCAGCAACCAGCTGAGGTTTTTGGTGATGGTGCTAAGGGAGAAGGAGACACAGGAGAGGAGGTGGATGAGGGATGGAAAAGGTGGGGCAGTTGTCATGTTTGTACTACATGATGACTGATCTGTAGCTGCTTGGTGGACGCCTACCATACCACATACTTCCACTATTAATCAGGCCAAAACTCCTGTCCTAGGTGAGAGAATCTCACCTTCCCATCTTTGCTTTTTGTTAATTATATATACAGAGGCTTTTCAATAAGTGTTGGGCTAAATAATATTACTCAAGCCATATAGAAAATCTAAATTAATTGTGTTGACAAAAAAGAGAGAAACATTACAGCCATAAAATTAATTTTATGCCTTTAAAAGTTTTAAGCCTTATTTGGTGCAAAAGAGTTGACATTTTACACCTGTACTTTCTCTCTAAGGAAAATCAGTAGCCTTTTCTCTATATCCACAAGTCACACATTAAATTCAAGTCCCTTTCTTAAAGGAATGACAGACTACAGTGAAAGCTGGGGGTGCTGAGGAGGGCTACTACCTCTCAGTTTTTCCTGTAGGGCTTCCTGTAGCCTCAAGGAAGTGCAGCGTCTGACTTAAGGTGTGCCAATATTTGTCACTTTGTGAAAATGAATGTGAGAGTAAATTGTGCCTGACAAGTTAATCAGCCATGATTCAGGCTCGATCAATGCAGACATTTAAATTCATATTTCATATAAGCCGACAGCACAGGGAACTCTTTCACATGCATTGCAGGCCTCTGGCACGCCCAGTCCTTCTTCAGCAAATAGTCACAAGATTTAAATAATTCACTGACTCTTAAAACCAAACAGCTGGTTCATTGCAAGCTGGCAGCATGAGGCACATACATCTCTAAAAAGAGTAAGTCTGACCAACTGCAGGCCTGGTATTCAGAGCCCATGTGGGTGAGTTGCACTTGCAGGCCTCCATGTGTTCTCAGGGTTAAAGCCGTACCAGGATCGCCTCTGGTGCTGTAGCAGGAATGTCCTTGGAGTTGACATTGTGCATAGCACAAAGGAGCCATGCTACTGTTTGACTTTGATATGAGCTCAGCCGTGAATGGTGTGCATTGCCTTAAAATGGGAGTTATATTTTCCATTGTATGTTTATTTCCATTAATTATGAAAATAAATAGAACCAAAATTATATTAGCAAAATGTATAGAAATGAATGCTTATTAGTGGCTTCCACTTGAAGCTCGTTGGTACAATCACTGTTCTGGAATTCATATTGAATACACACTTTAAACTTAAACTGGAAATGAACATAGAATCTATCAATAAGCTTGTGAGGCTTGATCACTTGAAATGATTCTAACATTAATATGAAAGATTTGGATCTTAAAAAAGCTTAACATTTGTAATTCAGCTAATTTTTACAGTGTGTTGTAAAAGAGTAGATTGCTGGTGCTTTCAAATGGGATTGGGTTTATTGTGTTCATGAGAAAAGTCCATATGAACGTTCCACTATTCACAACTTCGTAAGTGGAAATAAAAAAATAAAAAAAATTGTTTAAATGCCAGAGGCACTGGAAGTACATTTCTCAGTGGATGGCAAGTCAATATATTTTAGTTTGTAGAGATTTCTTTGTAATTTTATGTCTGATGAAAATATTCTCAATGGCCTCATCTTTTCATTTTGCCTTTGAATTTCCTACATTATGTTACCTGTTTATTAGCTTGGTAAATTGTCAAAGTTAGCCTCAGTGGCTTCTAGACACTGACTGATATCTACATTGCCGTTGCCTAGCAGCCGAGTTCTCACAACGATTTACCACTTGCATGTAAGTTTCATCCACAGCACTTCTCATGTTATTATCACAAGCTCCCGAGTTCCATATGAAAGCCGCATGTATACTGTAAAAAAAACAAACAACTGATTACCTTACTTGAAGAAGTTAAGTTGATTTTGGCAAAAATGAACTACTGACGAAAACTAGCAAAGTTTTATTAGCTAGCTAGCTAATAGTAACTAGTCATCTACATTGCTAGCTAACTTTGCTAGCTTTTTTGTTGTAAGGTACATCAGGAACAGGCACCTAAAACAGCCAATCATATAACTTACCTGCCAGAGAACATTTTTATGATGGCTTTTTGGGGCCAATGTTTAAAAAAAACAATCAAGACTTTTGAGAAAAAACTTGTTGTATTTTGATAATAAAGTCATAATATAAGAAATTAGTAGCCTACATATACCCAGTGTTGGGAGTAACTAGTAACATGTAACAACATTACATAATTCAATTACAAAATAATTGTAATTGTAATCCGTTACAGTCACTGAGCAAAAAATATGTCATTACAAAGGGGTTATATCCAAATATATTCTTTATGCTAAACACCTTTCACGTAGAACATAATATTCATTGTGTTGCTTTCCATCTTTAAAATTTTTGAAATTGAAATTTTCTTTTTCATCATCACCTTCAAGGCTGATACCATTCAGAGAGGGTGTTTAAATGAATGATAATGAAGATTATTGATCTGGAGAGAGTGGAAGTCCTGCAAGCTTGGTATTGTGCCCCCTTTGTGTTGTGTCATATGGCCTCATACAATAAACTTAAGCCATTTTGCGAGTCCAAATATCCTGTTGGGGCTCGATTGCTGTGCTAAATTAGATCTGTTACACCACAGACATAAAAACTGTCTGTGATTTCTCCTTCAACAAAAGTGAGTTTTTGTTTTTGACAGTGGTTCGTTCTTTTACATAAACGCAATCGTTTCAAAAGAGGCATAATTTGCTGCTCTGACATGTACCATTCATGTATCATTCATAGTATTATGACTGTCTTCTCCAAATATTATGGTTTTATTGATAAAAACTTGTATTTCTATTTTTTTTTTTCAAACTGTGGCCTTAAAACATTGCCATACATTTTAGAAATAATCCATTAAGGCTAATTCATTGCAGTCTGCTAACATTAGCTATACATGCTATAACATTCCACAATGACATGATACCTTGACTGATTCCTTGTGTTATAACTTATTTGTTTTTGTTATATCCTTGAAAACAGAAATCAACAGTGGAGGTGACAACATGCCTGTAAAAAAGAAACACAAGAAATGAAGTGTTTGTTTCAGTTGCATGTTGCGTGCAATTTACATGTTTTTGTTGATGTCGTTTTGTGTTTTTGTACAATCAGAGAACAGGCAACAGGTTACTACTGATGGTGTAGTATTCTAATTTAAGACTGAAGTACTGTACGTGCATGTAAGCTTCCAATTTTTAAAAAGAAACCAGCCATGTTTTACTTTATTGATGACTGTTCATTAAATGCAAGTATTTACGTAGAAGGAATAAACAACATGAATTTTCAGCTTACATGAAAATTTTAAGACAGGCTGTTTCCTGACTTTTACCTAATAACTTAAATATTTTAGTTATATGAATTATATTCCTCATTATTATTTACAACATACAAGTTTAATGCTATAGAAAGTAGTTTTAATGCACATACAAATTAATATTAAATAATGAACAAATTTACTAGGAACTTTTGAGGTAATCAGTTCCATGACATTTTTAAATACATTTTTATAAATTTATAAGCTTATTAATGTAATACAACATATTACATATACATACAATACACACATACAATATATGTGATCAACAATTGTGTTTTTAAATATTGGGGCAGTGGGTAGAATTGTCATCTCACAACTCCTAGGTTTAATTTCAAGCTTAAGATATTGCCTATGGTGAGTTTTGCATATTCTCCCTGTGTTTGCGTGGGTTTCCTCCAGGTTCTCCAGTTTCCTCCCACTCTCCTAAAAATGCAGTTTGGTGGACTGATTATGCTAAATTGCCCATAGGTGTAAGTGAGTGTGTGTGTGTGTGTGTGTGTGTGTGTGTGTGTGTGTGTGTGTGTGTGTTTTGTGGTTTATGCTCTGTGATGGACTGGTATCCTATCCAAGCAGAATTCTCACACCTTCTGCCTAGTGTTGCTGGAATAGGCTCCAGATCCACCAAGACCCTGACAAGGATAAAGCGGTCGCCGCCGATAAAGGGATTAGTTAATAAATGAATCGTAGAGTAGATAGACACTCTTATCAAATTTCTTTTTGCAGAGTCTCTTTACAGCTTCCTTCCCAATCACACATCCTTGGATCTGTCCTCGATATAGATTGAAGATTTGATGACAGTCCTTAAGTGGAAAAGCATGAAACTGCCATGGTCACCCAAGCTCTGGTTCATTGTGTTCAATTGTGTGCTCACTGTGCTTTTGTTCATCCTACACAGATGGGTATAGTTTGAACAATAGGGTAACATAATGGTGGATGTGCAATGACAGGCTGTGGAGGGAGCAGGCCAAGGGATAGGGCCATAAACAGCGAGACATGGAGCACTTGCAGGATGACAGGCAAAGTTGAATGTGAGCAAGGAGGAAGTGTCTTACAATAGCAGGAAGCTCATTATCTACACAGGTGAAAGGTCAGACTGGTTCCACATCAGCACAAAATGACCCTTCAGTGAGCACTGTTACCGATGAGGTTTCTAGTGGATCCATAAATCTAAACCACCTTTCCCAGAAAAAGCAGGTACATTCTCTACATCCCTATGAGCTAGCTTCATATATGAATAGCTTGAATATAAAATGATCAGAGTAGTGTGGATGGAAGCATAACAGTCAGTGCAAATAAGACTCAGTAACACAAAGGTGTTCTTTCACTGCAGAGGGTAGCTTATGTGAAGTGTATAATTGAAGGCGCTGCTGAACATATATTGCATTTACTATGCCGCTGTGGCTTGTTTGTCAAAACATCCCAAGAAAACACATTTCATGTGTGTGCAAGTAAATATTTGTAGGGCTATATTGAACTCGGAAGCTAAATTAGGAAAGAGAGGGCAAATAGGGCCATAACAAAACCGCCTGCATCCTTTGGCGCAGTGCCGTCTCACACACACGAATAAGCCCATCACTGCGAAGATTTAGGAGTGCATATACAAGTGCATGCACGCACACCCACAGCAACTTTAACAAATCACACATTCTTTGACGCTGTTTAATTTATACATGCAACCTGAATTACACTCTAACTCTTAATAAGCCATTTCCCTCATCTGACTCCAGGCATCCCTGAACAAATGTGAGATCAATGTGAATGTGCCAGTGCTGAAGAAAAGGTAAAGCACACTGAACTCAGGAAAAGGTTTAGGAACTCTATATAGGAAGGTTTTGACAGTACCAATACATAATCCAAAATCAAAACAGTAGAGCAGGCAAGGGTCAGAACATGATAAGGCATCAAATGACAGATCCAGAGGATAATCCCAAAAATAAACAAGAAAGGGGTCTGGACACATTCAAGGATAACAGAGATGAACAAGGTTAAACACTGTAAATCTGATCTTAGTATTTGCATATGGTACTAAATGACTTTTTAATCATAATATAGTCAGCCAACTACCATTGAGGAAATAATGACTTAAAAGTAGTGCTTAGATCCTTAGTAATCCATGGATGGTACAGTCATGAATATGTACCCCATATGTTGATACTAATATTACAGTATACTGATACACATTTGTGTTTTTGCAAAGTTTGTAAAATACGAAGAACTAAATGGAACAAATAAAATACTTATCTATTTTCAAGTCAACCTTAGAAACAGTGAACTCCAGATGACATGAGGAGCATCATGGGAAGCATGAAATGAGCCAAAAATAGTTTTTAAAAAATCGCATCATATCATATACATGAAATCACATCTATAAAATATAATAAAATTCCAGAAAATACAATATGTATTTTATACGCTATTACAAAGTAAAGGCAATTAACCCAGTAAGACAATACAAATGGTATTTTCTGGTTTAATTCCCCTTGTATGCTACAGAATGCATTTTAGTGTCAGTGCAATGTTCATGCTGATATATGAGAGGGGCAGAGAGGTCATCTATGATCCCTTACAGTAATGTGCTCCATGCAACTTTTGTCTGGAATAAGGCTTCAGCATCTGCTGTGGCTGATCCCCATAGCCTGAACTGTTGCATCAGTTCCTAAATTTTTAAGTGTATGTGCGTGATTGTTCTTGAGCCTGCTACATTAAATGAGACAGCCAGCTGTTCTCAGGCCAGCTGTACTCTA
This sequence comes from Notoglanidium macrostoma, assembly GCA_030068235.1. NCBI lineage: Eukaryota > Metazoa > Chordata > Actinopteri > Siluriformes > Auchenoglanididae > Notoglanidium > Notoglanidium macrostoma. Next base: position 13,451,072 of record JAQQZR010000037.1, on the reverse strand, counting down.
AAGTTACCACTCTTCCAAGCAATGACTGTTAGAAGTGCCTACAATATCCTGTATCCAAGCAGAGGAGAGTACTGACTGGTGCCAGAGCCTCTTCTGGACAGTCATCTATCTGTAGACAAATCACTATCACCTGGAGAGCAAAAAATAAAAAAAGAATAAAAAAAAAAAACTAAAAAAACTGCAAGCCTATACCAGCCAGCGACTCACCTTTGGGAACAATGTACAGGCTGCTGACAGGACTCCAGCTCTCCAGCAGGCAGAATATGTGGTTTGACCTAAACAGTGCACTTCAAAGCATAGCCAAAGTGGGAAGTGTCTGAACTAACAGTGCCACATTCCCCGTGTTCTTTTTCCCAAGCTTACAGATGATTAAAGACTCAATATGGCCAAGAGACTAATGACGCCACAGGGTGCAGAACGAACTAGAGAGGCATAGCTTGGGATGAGAATGAGACCTCTGGAAGATCTGCATGCCATCAAAAGGTGTGCCATAAAATATACAAATTTATTCATCAGAAAAGCTGCCTTGGCTCTGTGGCTGCAGGTGGCACATGGAGAGAAAAATACAGAGAAACTGAGCAAGTGAGAACAGATGCCTTGATTGTGGCTGTTTCTCTGAATAAATAGAGTACTGTAGGCATCAGCACAAGGTTCAAGGCAAAATGCAAAGCTGCATGCACAGAAGAGCACCTGAGCATGAGTATTATCGTAAGAGGAATTGATTAATGCATTGCTGACCACAACAGGGTCATCAAGAACTGATGATATGAGGATAGAATAGTTTTTTTCCCCCCAAACTGCTTCCTGTCTGAAGACATTGATCAATTTCCACAGTTATGGGGTTCTAAAAACATAAATAGGGAGGAAAAATTACAAGGCACATAACATTAGTGTTTGGGTCTCAAGAGACTAATACAGTGGAAATGCTAAAACACACTGTCTGCCATATACTATTGCGCACTTGACTCTTTTTTGCTAGTCCTGCAGTTTCTCCAGCACATTCACTAGATACAGTAAATGGTCCTTGTCCTCTCCCCTTGCGAAAAGCCACTGGGTGACAGTGTGAAAAATGGAGCTGGGCTGCCAAGCCCAGTGAGCAGAGATTATTGTCACTCACTGAAAGGGGAATGGGATTAATGACCTGGACCTAGTGGCAAAGGCTAATCATTGGAGATTAAGAGAAGGAAACCCTGCAGGTATTCAAGACAAGAAACAACGAGGTCCTTTTTCAGCCCCACAAAGAAGAGATATTACCTAAGACAGGATCAGTGGTGTAGAGCTACCGTACCTAATTAGGCAGATCTTAGAATGTGATGAGAAATCTAACCTTTAACCTATCCAGTACCTGATTTGTAATTGGAAAATTAAGAAATGAAATATAGTTGACTTATTGGCCCCCTTTAAGAGAATGGGCAAAAATGCATTATATGAAATAAAGATTACAGACAATAATTTACATTTTTCAGTTAAACCACTGAAATCTTTTTTTGCTTATTTAAACAACTTGTTACTTGAAAAATGTACGTGGGATTTCAATAATGAATTTTTGTTCATGCAAAATAAATTATAATCAATCTGAAAAATAGAATACAAAAATTAGAAAAGAAAGCCTATTGAAAGCCACATCTGTAACAACCCATGTTGAATGGAACACAAGGAACACAACATATAGTGCAGTAGCCTCAAAGCATCACTAGAACTAAAAATGGAATTGTGTGCTGTAATCAAATAAGACCAAAATCAAACTGCTTGGCCATGCACATCATTGGAATGTTTTGTTAAAAAAATGCCATAAGCACAAAAGAAAGCACAATACGTTTGAAGCCCCCGTAGATAACTAGGATAGCATTCTCAGCCATATTGATAAGAGATATAATGTAACTAGACGATGCAGAAAAATCTGTTCATGCATTTGATACCTTTAGGTTGGATTATTGTAAGGCCTTACTGTCTGGATGTTCCGGTGTGTGCATAAACAAGCTCCAGTTAGTCCAGAATACAGCAGTCTGAGTCCTTACTAGAACCAGATGATATGATGACTATATCACCCCTATCATATCCACACTGTATTGGATCCCAGTAAAATTTTGCATTGATTATAAAATACTAATATTGAGCCACAAATCCCTGAATGGTCTTGTACTGCAGTACCTGAGCAAATATTGGTCTTTTATGATCCACCATGCCTACTTCTATCAAAAGGTGCAGGTTCTTTGTTAGTACCTGGAACAATGAAGGCTACAGAGGGGAGCAGAACATTCTCTTACAAAGCCCCACTATTCAAATATGTTTGTTTATTAAAACCTTTAGTTAATATCCTTTTCACTTAGATAAAAGCACAGATCTGGAGGGTTCATGGGTATCGAGTGTTGTGATAAACAGGAATGTTTGGATGCTCTCGTTCCCCCACACTCACACATTCACTCAAATTTGTTAATTGTAAAGTGGCTGGCTGCTTTATGTCCCAAGGCACCTTCATATCTGCGTTACCTTATGCCTCTCTCTTTTAGTTACCCTACCTTTACTATTCTGGCCAGAGACCCTGGTTGCACGCTGCACACAATGTACATTTTCTAAAACCATTACAGGGGAAGAGCATACCTAATAGACTGTGTTCTCTCTGTCTCTCTCTCTCTCACTCTCAAGCTACACAAACTACTCATGAGCTACCAGTGACTCCTTTTGTTCTCTGGGCCTGCCTGATCTATCCTAATGCCCTAATCTGTTTGGAGATTACTTCAGTTGAAAATCATTCTCTGCTGTTAAGGAAGCCCTAGTTAGATCACTATGAATTTACTGTGGATGGTACCAAATAGAAACTAAAACCATAAAGATGACTGTGGATATTCTTCCTTGGATAGCATTAGGACTGCAATTACTAAGAACAGATTGCACTCCAATCTCCATCACTGAACAAATAATAACTCCAGTTTGATACAACAGACTTAAATTTAAAACTATAGTAAATTCAGAAATTATTCTGATGCACATACTCAAGTTCCTGTTAACACGATTAGTGCATTTGACTATATAGTGTAAAGTTATAGAAATTATTTATAATTGAACTATCTGGCATCACCCAGAAGAGGACTGTTTCCCTTTTATGTCTGGATCCTCTCAAGGTTTCTTCCTCATGTTATCTTAGGGATTTTTTTCCTTGCCACTGCTGTCTCTGGATTGCTCACTAGGAATACATTTATACATTTATTTATAACTTTATTCCTATTTTAATGATATATTATTTATCCTATAAATGTATATTTAATATCCAAGTTTCTGTGAAGCTGCTTTGTGACAATGTCCATTGTTAAAAGTCTTATATAAATTAAAATTAAACTGAACTGAATTGAAGAAAAGCCCCTTATAGCCACTGGTGGTCCAGAGACTCTTGTGAAGGTTGATAGCATCATGATTTCAGTGCCAGGATACCTGGTTGCCTCTGTCAGGAGGTTAAGACTTGATCAAAAATTAATCTTTCCATGTGAAAATGATCACAAATATATATCCAGATCAAAACAAAAATGGCAGTGAGAAAATAACATGTATTTAGTCTCCAGATTTAAAAGAGAATTCCATATGCACAAACCTAATAATACAACAGAGTTGGAAATGTGAAAGGAGGAGTGTCAAAGATTTACATTTACATTTACTGCATTTGGCAGACGACCTTATCCAGAGCGACTTACATAAGTGCTTTGAAGTCTCTATCAGTAAATATATTCAGATACTGGCTCACTAGGACCTGGGCTAAGAATACTATCACACTAGAACTGTTGGCAGTAATACAGAAAGGGGGATTTATTTATTTATTTATTTTAAATCCCTCTACAAGTGTCTTCAACTTTATTAAACATTACAAGAAGAGATTCTGTGCTGCTACTCTGTCCAGGAGAGGCTTCACCAAGTATTAACTGAGGGGTGCCAGGTATTTTGCAGAAAAAGAAAACCATTGATTGATATTTGAAACCATTGTGTAAACCCATACAGCATCCCTATATATTTAAGATTAAGATATAAAATATCACTGACTGCATGTCATTTTCATTTTATATTTTTGGCCGTTTTCCTGAAACATGCCTGTAGTTCAGGACTGAATAATTTGCTTACAGCCCCTATAATCTACAGCACTAAAGGTATTGTACAATGGTATTGTACTCTCCCTCCTCAGGTGTCAGACAGTAGCCTTTATGCAATATCTTTTGTGTGCAAAATTGGAGGACGTCTGCAATATTGCTTCGGGTCACAACAGAGTTACACTGTAAAGTGGGATTAAAGCATACCATCTCTCATCCTGTGCTTGTGGATATCTCTTTGTGAAAAATTCACTTACTTGCTATTTGTCTTCATAAATTCTGACCAGCAATGACATGCACTGTACTGATGTCCAAATTAGCCTCACTATAATCAGTTTGTGGATCATTTGTAATGGGCTACAACAGCAAAAGACCCTATTGGCTTCAACTCCTATCAGGCAAAAACAGGAATCAGAGGCTAGAGTGGGCACACAATCACTGAAACTGGACAGTTGACAATTGGAAAAACATCACTCGGTCTTTCTGCAGTGGTTGACAGGAGTGAATCATTATGTGGACTTCTGCTGTTGTAGCCCATCTGCTTTGGTTTAATGCTGTGTGTTCTGAGATGCTTTTCTGCTCACCATGGTTGTAGAGTGGTTATTTGAGTTACCATAACATTCGAGTCAGTTCAAACCAGTCTGGCTATTCTCCTCTGACCTCTCTCATTAACAGGGCGTTTCCGCCCACAGAACTGTGGCTTGCTGGATGTGTCTTGTGAAAATCCCAGCCTGTCAAACCAGCCTGTCAGGCACCAACGGCGCCACATTCAAAGTCACTGAGATAACATTTTCCCCATTCTGATGTGAATTCTAACTGAATTTCTTTACTTGTATCTACATGGTTGTATGCATAGCCCTGCTCCCACATATTTGCCTGATTAAAAAATTGTACAGGTGTTCCTATGAAAGTGCTCAGTGTGTGTACATTGCTATACAATACAAGGGTGTGTCCATACTTACTGAGAAATGTAGTGGTATTCATCTTGTTTCTTAGAGTTTCACAGAACTCTAGCTATCTTTATGTTAAATAAGAGCTCAGCTGAGTCCTCAAAATGAAATATGTTGATGGTTCACATTCTTACACTCCATCCAATTTTTTAATTGTATTATACAATATATGAACCAATATCATGGTGCAGCTTGGAGGATGAAATTCTTCACAGGCGTTTATCAGTATCTCCAAAAAAGATTTGAAATTAAAACATTAGAAATGCCAACAAAAGTAATTTGTAGTGCAAGTTAACTTACCTTGGGAAAATAAGCAGGCTGCGCTCGTGCCATTTCTACCAATATGATATGCTTGTTATTTGGTGACAGCATCAAAACAGGTCCACCTGAGAAACTAGCAAATTCTGAATACAAAGGCACTACTTTTTCCATCAAATGGGGATAAGGATGAAAATGTAAAAAATGGTATGTCGTATTTAATTAGATGAAAGAAATGGAGATTGCAAGTGTGATCAGAGATGAGAGAAATACAGATTAAATGTCTTATCTTTCTTAGTCATTAACATGCCATTTTCTGTTAAGATAAATAAACAAAGACAGTTAGTATATAACAGTGGCCAAACTGGCACACTGGGATTTTTTACATTTTACTCTGGAGCACTCATGCAACAGTAACTAATTTACTATTCTCTATCACTGTAATTGTTTGTGACAGTATGTATTTGAGTGGAGTGTGTGTGTGTGTGTGTGTGTGTGTGTGTGTGTGTGTGTGTGTGTGTGTGTTTTAGCATGCATGACTAAGATGGAAAGGGGAAGGGAAATAAGGAAACATCTGTTTTTAGTGCAGACATGCCATGCTTGGCAATAGTTTGTTTCGCTCATCTATGGCGGCAGCTCCAACTTTATATCTTAAGGTGGTGTCTAGTTGCCCCTAACCATCTTTCATGTTTTCAATCAACCAGTCCCATAAATTATTGCCAGTGGTAATCACAGAATGTCTGCTCAGGCTCGGGTGGCGGGCCCTGTTTGTTTCATGCATTGGCTCACACTTCTACAGCGCTTCACTGACACACATGAGGGGCCAAGATCTAAGCAAGCTCCACAAAGTCATTGTTAATGAAAATAATTAACCTATCTGCACAATATGTGATTACAAAATCAAAGCTCATTACTTCCGAAATTGAAAGTGCTCCATTGTTATGTGTTTGAAACAGTTGTCTCACTGTGTTTCAACTGGCTTCATGGCCCACCTGCTGCTCAGGTGTGATCTTGTATCCTAAAATGATAGGGATGACTGCTTCTCAATCCAAGTAATCTCAGCATAGCCTTATGTCATACTTTGTGATGTACTTTCACTTGCACTGTATTAACTCCCAGCATAGGTTAGACAGCATTGTTCAATCCTCCTCTGGCTACATATCCTTGTATCCCCGGATCAGCACCCGAGCAGCCTTTCACTTTCAATTAGTCCTCATCTTGCACAGACAGGCACCAGGAGCAGTCCATGCTTGGCAAAGAAGCAGCAATCAGGATCAGGTGATGAGTTTCAGTACACCAGCTGGAGCTGCAACATGGTAAACATTAGATAGCTCCACGGATACCGTAGCTGATCAGGCAAAGGATGAAAAATAGTAACAATGAGAGATGTAATGGCCTGGACAACTGAATCACTTTTCTTATGCGACATGTAACAAGACTTCAGAAATTCAGCATTGCTTAAGAATTTAACCTAAATTCAGGTTTGCCTTTTCTGATCATTAATACAAATTTGGCACAGGTCAAAAAAGATGAAGCCCACTGATATATTTGTCTAGAGCTATTCTTTAGGACAGCATGAAATGGAGCTTGAGGAGGCTCAGGGAGCAAGACAGGGGAAAAGAGAAGCGGTCTTCAGGTTGTTTACAACTAACTCTGGAGTCAGGGGGGATTCAGTGTGCTGCACCCCTGCTTACATGTACCTCTCTGTGGGCAAGAGCCTGAGGTAGAAACTAGTAAACATGACCACCACAAGAGGGGCACATTCCCAGCAGACTCCCAGAACAAGCTCCAGGAGCTATGTCATGAAGGAAATGGACACCCAATTTGTTACTGGTTGTATCTAGAGAATGTTTTCTCACTGACATAGTAGGATACAGTGCTAATGCTCATAGAATTGAGGGCAAGTAGCCCCACTTGAGCATACTAGTGTCTATAAAATGTTTTAGACGGTGGAAGAGAGAAAGAGTGAGCAAGAGAAAGTATTTATTTGTTCAAGCCTAGCATAAATGTAGCCAGGGCCTGAGCATAATACAATATACAGAGTGCTTGATTCAGCCTTCAAAGCTTAACAGTCAGTTCTTCCCTTCCCAGTTCTACACCGTAATTGACAAAATACTGCCAAGTAGTCTGGACAAAACCAGACAGCACAAAAAGCAGAAACCTTTGCATGCAGTCAGCTGCAATTAGTTTTCATCTCACTTGACTCCAGAAGCAGAGCCTGAGATGCTCCTCCACAATGAGCTCCTTGTGGTTGGCTGTACTACAAAGACCCATTGTATGAGCGTTTTGGCCAAAGCTTCACTTTCTGTCACCTGCAAAAACCATATTGAGGCAACATGTGGTCAAAAAAGTTAGCAACAGTAGAGATTCCACTACACACCATTCAGTCCTGGGCAGAGGCATCATGACATGAAGAATATTCACTAGACAATTCACATTCTGTGTTGGATTGTTCGAAGCGCTCAATACAATACATATACTTTTTGCGACACCCACAGCAAGCCTCTTGTGTGATTTAACTCCTTAAACACCTAGAATTCATTAGATGATGCCTCACTATACATCTTTCTCATTCTTTTTACTCCATTACTGAGCAATTCCTAGTAGTTACTGAATAATTTGCTTTAGGATGAATAACCGAGTAATAAGCTAGAAGTTTAAGTGGTTAAATAAAAAGTAAGGCCTCCTGTATGAACAGAATAAAATGATGAGATGATGGAGAACATTCCAGCACAATAATAAAGAACAGAGGACGTAGTATAGCAGTCTGCTCAACGTGCATCTCAAAACAGATTAAATCCCTCTATTGTGAGTAGCAAAGGATAAAGACCACAAACGTTTCCAGAGGATGTCAGCCCTGGCCAAAATCTCACTATTCTCTACAGTCCTCTTCTATATGCTTCCTGTTGGATCCATCTGCCACTGATATCATCTTTTTTTTCCTTTTGTTCTTGCCATTACAAACAGCTCATATAACATTCAGGTTTAATTGGCAGCCTTAACCAGAGCAAAATGGAAAAAAAAAAAATTATTATTTTTGTATTAATATTAAAAACAAGAACACCTTTAGACTTCAGATAATACTCTAGAGAACAAGTAGCTTTTCATACTGATAGGTAAAAGATAGGTAACATTAGTCTCCTTGTTTTTTGGTATCATTATACATTTAACCAATTAACAATCTGAAACCTGGATTGTTGTGAATCCACATTGATCTGAAGAGGAAAGGACAGACAAAAGCAATGAAAAGATGAGGAAACACAGGAGGGGGGATATTGTACAAAGAGCATATTTACAAGCCAAAACGAGGAGACGCCACAAAGGACACTGCAGAAGATGAGGTAGAGTCCATCAGCTGCCACACAGCATTCACATTAGTCCAAAGACTAGATGAGTAGCCTTTCAGGTGAGTGCAGGTTGTCAACAGAGACAAACTGCAGCTCCTGGGAATGCCCCAGATCTGACAAATCCTCCTCCACCATCATTCACCAACTCTGGGCTCAGCAAGTTGCCCTACTCAGGGTCACACTAAGCAGCAGCCACAAGCTGTTCATCTCCAGGTGTTCGGTAATGACGCTACACATACAGCTCAGTGCTGGAGCGCAGTACCTTACCGTGCTAATTACGAGCGAGAGGACAGGCGGCGTGAAATTCACTAATCCGCCACTAAATGTCAAACAGTAAACTGCTGACTCTCTAGGCACTTCTCAGATGTTGCAAAGCACTGCACAAGCATCAAGGGCTTGTATTTGTTGTAGCTAATGCAAATGTAAACTTAAGGAAAACTCATGGAACAATGCTTTTGAAGTGCAAGGCAACAGGGACAGTCCTGGAGTGGTGATAAGAAAATAAGCAAATATGAGTGAAGCAGCTGAATAAATCACTAAGGAAAACTTCTTAGTATTAGCATACAGAGCTCATTAGTATCCCACTGGAAAAACCCATGAGAAAAAGACAAGCGGTTGAGAAAAATGACTTTTATGTATTGCATATGACAGGACTCTATATGTTGTATTAATTGTGGTAAACAATTGTATACATTTTTTATTCTTCTCTAACCCACTTTTCTCAATCCCTTACCTCCTCGTAAGTCATGGAGTGGGACAATCCTGGCAAAAGGCATAGCAGAGCACTTTGCAGCTACACTTGGGTAACTATCTCCTTCATTTTCCATTAAACAGCTAAGACATATTGTCAATTATGCTGCCTCACAAAGGCAAACGCTCATACAGGGCCCAGATAATGATACGCTTTATTGGTTGTGCAATGAGAGGGGAGGGGGAAGCCAGACGATTTTTCATAAGGAAAAGGCGAGGCAATGAGATGCTCCATTGCTACTAGTATTATATAAAGACCAGGGAGTGTGGTGCCATTCAGGGATATTTTTATTAAGCTGTCAGCTTTAGTCTCTGCTATGGCCCTCTTCCATTCCAGCTCCCCATGCATCACTATTGCAGAATAAATCAACTAGAGATTTGTAATGCTAACACAAAACATGCAAACTGCTTTGTTATTGCTGCTGTGCCCATGTTGCAGTAAATAACAGCGCAAAAAATACCTAGTAAGCACTCTGCATTACACAGAAAAAAAGCTAAATGTTTGAGCAGACATGATATATAAAATGTCAGCATAAAAACAACCGACAAGTCTTAAGAAGCAAAATTAGAATTGCTTTGACATGGAGAAAAGCTTATTCTCTTATCTTTTGAACCTTTAGCCTAATTGACGGGTCATATTGCCTTTCAATATTATGGCTAGTTATGCAAGTTAAAGCAAAGGTTTTTATATACTTATTAATTTACAAGACAATTCTGCACTGCCACATCTGGACAGGAGAAGGGTTTTCATGTTTATTTTAAAGAGGAGGAAAGCTGTCCATCTCCCGAGAACTAAGCGCAAAGCCACAAAGAACCTTTTCATGTGGCTACATTGTCCGCATCTGAAACATTTCCATCCTGTCCTTTTTCCTCACGCTGCATACACAACCCGCTCTTCCAGATCAAAGCCCCCTCCCGCCCTTCCAAATGTCTGGGAAATGACCAACAGCTACTGAGTCCATTCTTGAAACAAAACATCGGTGTTAAGTCCTCTGCTTCATACCATTAGCATGTGCCATCCACATGGCTGGCAGTGAACAAAACACACACTGTAGTCGACCTTCACTATTGTTTGAAGCATGTTCAAAGGGAGCGAGGGCTGATTTGACGTGGAAGCATCTATTAAACAAGTGAGTCCGCTCAGTTCCCCTGAGAGAAAGGAAGGGAGAAAAATAGTCCTTCTGAGGACCGGTAAAAGCCAAGCACACAAAGGCAGAAGAGAGATGCAGAGAAGATAAACATACAGGAGTGTACCACTTTTACAGGATTTGTCTGAATAGGCTGCTATGATTAATTGTGCGCATAAGTATGGGCGTGTGCATGTACATACGTATGTGTATGAATCATTATCTTCAAAAACAATGATGCACTCATTTTGCTTCTCTTTTCTCACAACAGAAAATGGACTGATGGTTCGGAGGTGGCCCGACCAGAAAGGAGCAGTGTCTCATGTCAGTCCAAAATGTGTGTGCTAAAGGTATCCCAAACGTGAAAGAAGGTGAAAAAACTCCAACAAGCATTAGCTTTGTGAGATATAGATGCTACCATTTCAATGCTTCCTAATAATGTTAATGCATTCCAGAACGTGGGTGTTGAAAGTGAGAAACCGTGATTCAAATCAATAGGGCTTCATCTGAATCAATAGGTCCACACTAGAACTATGAAGATGAAGATCTTGGTAGAGAACAGTTAGCACTTTGTGTGGGGATGGAGGTGTAAGGAGTCGAGCTCTGAACTCAACCTTGCAGAGGTTCAGACTATGGGGGTTGTTGTCACATGGGTTAGCATCAGTTGCTCTGCTTGGTTTATCATAAGATCCTCTTAGGTTAGGTGCCCTGCAGTGGTACTACATTCACATGTGACTCACAGAGATGGATGAACATGAAGAAAAGTCATATAGATGTTTGGATTGTGAGGAAAGCTTCAAACATTTATACCACACTGAGGCAGCACAGAAATATACACGGTCAACCGTGGTTCAGATTACAATTTTAGATAAATACCTACGTGAAAGCCTTATTTTGAGCCCCTTTTTCAAGCCTGTGTTTCACTTTGCGAAAAAAATATCCTATTAATGTACATCTTTTAACCTCTGTTTTTTCCCCTCACTTTTTTAATTAAAGCCTTTCTAGCCACCTCAATCAGTCAGGTTTGCCATTCTGTAAAGACAAGGCCAGTTTCTCTTTGCTACAGTCTCATGCTGGCTCTGCTCATCCTTGCACTCATTTTCACACTGATATTCTTGTTTTGTCTCTAACATAATGACTTACAAGTTTCCCACCAGCTTGATTTCCCACTTCACACACACTCACACACAAGCATGCATGCATGCATGCACGCACGCACGCACGCACGCACGCACACACACACACACACACACACGAACACTTCTTCTCTAACTCATTGATTTTTTCAGTTTTGTTGGCTGAAGTATAGGCAAGGAAAGTCTGGCATGGCATCATCATAGCAGAGGAACATGGAGAGGTTATTTAGATCCTAGCATTTCCCTACAACAGGCCTCTGCCACAATATTTAGATGGGAAGGAAAAACATCTCTCTTATCAAAATCCCTATCAAGAAACAAAGGATCAGTTACTTTCCACAGGGGCTTTGTTCATATTAACAGTAGGTGAGGAGCATCACTTTTCTCAGCAGTTTCACACACATTTATTCATCTTGAAGCTGTGAGATGTGCTCAAGCATAGACAAAGAAATGTAATGTGACAGCTAATATAACAGTATTGATTTCATTATACACAAAGATATCTTGTCTAAAATGTAATATGACAACCCATAACAAGCCTTATATGGATAAGAGTTCAGTGTAATTCAGGATCAATGAGTAATTTGTGTAAATTAAAAAATTAAATGAATTATGTACATAATACTATATACACTTTTGTAATGACAAAGTAAGCCAGTATAAGGCACTGATACATGTCGATAACACATTGGTTCAGAATTAGATACCAAGTTAACAAAGGTTTTATCAGCAGAAAAATTTTATACCAGTTACTAAATCACTTCACATTAGTCAACATAGTAGTTTGTTATAGCTATTAGTAAATAATAAAGAACTACCATGGTAATACCTATGGCTAAATAAGTAAGTACTTAAGCTGTATAGTATAGAACTGTATAGTAAATAATACATATAGTTATATATGGTCAAATGTTACCCAATGAACTTAAAATTTATAGGGTTTTATGCTCTTTTCATTATTTCTTTTCTTTCATCATTTATTATGTATTAATATTATATACATATTTAAAAATATAGTACAAATTAAAATACTATATATTATAAATGCAATAATAGTACCTGATATTAATATGCATTTTTAATGCCTTGCATCTGTAAAAATGTATGGCTGCTAGTTTTCCTGGTATAATATTTTACATTTTAGATAAGTTTGTAACAGAAACAGTCAGTAACAAAACAAGTTTGTGATGTCCATATTGACACGCTACTACAGGGCCAAAGGTTTGTGGACACCTAGCTATCACTCCAATATGTACTTTTTGAACAGTTATTACAGTTTTAGTCTCTGTTATTATAACCTCTACTCCTCTGGGAAGGCTTTCCACTAGATTTTTAAAAGTGCCTATCGGGATTTTGCTCATTCAGCCACAAGAGCATTAGTGAGGTCAGGCACTGAAGTTGGGTGAGGAGGCCTGGGGAACTGTCAGCATCCCAATTCATCCCAAAGGTGTTCCGTGGGGTTGAGGTCAGGCCTTTGTGTAGGCCACTTGAGTTCTTTCACTGCAACTTTGGCAAACCATGTCTACATGGAGCTTGCTTAGGGGCATTGGCTTGCTGGAACAGGTCTGGACCCTTTAGTTCCAAGAAAATTGTAATGCTACAGCATATAAAGACATCCTGCACAATTGTGTGCATCGAACTTCATAGGAACATATTGGGGAAGGCTCTCCATACACCAGTGTGCATTGTACATAACATCAAACTATCATGTTTCATTTTTCACTGATAAAGCCATTTAGAAACAGCAAGTCAACTAAAAAAAATAATGCCAGAAACATTGCATGAATACGGACAGGGGAACAGGGAAAGCACAATATAAGACAATACAATAAAAGATATCTACAGAAAGTAGGGAAAGAAATGAAAGGCAAACACAAGAGAGGAGATTTAAATAATTTAAAGCTAGTAGGTTTTATGATACTTAGTCATAAGTGAAATGAGCAGGCCATTACTGAAACCTCCGCCTGAGCTCAGGGTATGTCTGTGTGAAGTTTTGCACGTTCTCCCTGTGTCCACATGGATTATCTCCAAATTCTCCAGTTTCTTACCATGTGCCAAAAAACATTAGCTTGGATATTCTAAAGAAAAAGAACAAAAAAAATGTACCAACCCTTAATCTGCAATATTTGTGTAGATCTTCATATCCCATATGATCCCATATACAATAGGGTTGTAACACTGCAACATCCAGCTTGGACATTTCCCCTCCTGCTCACCAGAAGGCACCCTCCAGGAATGGTTCCTTCTACCATCAAGCAGGTGAGAGGAGTTAAGATATTCACTAAACTGACCTGCAAAGCGCTTATAATCTAATACACAACAGAGATGGAAGCAGATAGAAGACAGCATTCATCACCACCATCAGTCACTATGGATATCTGGTCACACCCTATGGTCTTGTCAGTGTGTCATTTGTTTTTCTGGTATTTTTTAATAAGGTTGTTTGAGATTTCCTGCAGCACAGACAACTGCATCAGTGGAGGTTCAGTGTCAGCTGCAGATGGTGGGTTAACCCAGCAGGTAACATGAGGATTCTCATCTGTGTCTTATTACTGCCAGCCTACCTAAGTGTGTTTTTGTGCTTTCATTGACTGCCTTGAGCCAGAGTGAGAGATAGCTGGTGGAACTTGTAACGCACCCACACACTCACACCCATGCACGGAGCATGATCTTGACGTTGAACAAGGTTATATCCTGCAAGCTAGTTTTTGAAAGTCACAACAACATACTGATATACTCCAACTCCAGAGTAGGAGAGCATGTCCACCAGTCAACCAGTTATGGAAAGACTGTTAGAGAATAACCTATATATGAAATTGTGAAAACCTGAGTTTCACCAATATGTAGTTAAGTTCCTAGGCTACATCTTTGAGAACAATGAGGTAGAAATTGACCAGAGTAAAGTGAGAGCCATCACCTCCAACAATTCTAGGGTTTCACTAGGGTTTCATCAGTGTTTTATCTGAAGGTTCAGCATAGAGGCTGCTCTGCTAACTTCACTCCTATACTGTAAGGTAAAATCAAGATTCTGAAGTGGAACAATAAGACTTAACAAGCCTTTGAAACTCTTAGAAGGAGGTTCACAACTACCCCAAGCCTGATTCACCCTGACCCTAAGCTGCAGTTTGTGTCATAAGTGGGTGCCACAAGTTTACAATGTGGGGAATCGAGAACTCCTAGCAATCAAGTCAGTTTTAGAGGAATGGGGACACTGATTGGAGGGCACCAAATACCCTTTCATCATAGTGATGGACCACAAGAACCTAGAATACATTAGTCAGCAAAAAGACTGAACCCTTGTCAAGCCAGGTGGGCGCTGATTTGAAGATTAACATTTTCTATCACCTACAGGCCACAGCAGATGCACAGCAGACTCAAGCAGACTCACTGTCAAATAAAGCCCTCACTTCCATCAGAACCCTGAACCATCATTTCCGAGTCTTATTTCCTAGTCCTGGTATTCTGGGAGTTCATGGAGGAGATCCCATATAGCACAACAGGAGGACCCCACACCTCCAGAATACCCCATGGGAAAGACCTATGTCCTTCAAGCAATGTGAGAAGGAGTTATGCAGTGGGTGCACACCTCCTGTTCTGAGCAACTAGGCATCTAGAACCCAGCGGTTGAGAGTGAGAAACAGCTTCTGGTGGTGGACTTTAAAATGGGCCATAGAACAGTATGTCAATGAATGTCAGGTATGCACACAAACATGTTCCTCTTGCCAACCACCAGTGGGCTGTTAGAACCCCTTTCCATTCCTTAATGTTCCTGGTCACTCATTGCTTTGGACTTTAACACCAACCTTCCCAATTAACTGGGCCATTCTACCATACTCACTATCATAGTAACTGGTTCTCCAAACTGCCTCATTCCCAAGTTCATGGCAATGAAAACAGTAGAGGTCCTGTGGTTTTTAAATTATTATATAATCTATTATTTTTATTTATGTTATTAGTAGTGGTTCTTCCCGAAAATATAGTATCTGATTGTGGAGTTCAAGGCATCGGCTGAGTCTTGCAATCTTTTATGCAAGGGGCTTAACGGCCTATTATTATTAGTCTATCCTCCGACTACCAACTCCAATTGAATGGACAGATGGAGAAGATTTAACCAGGAGATCGGATGATTCCTTTGTGTATGATGTCTATTTAAAATATTATGAAAGTTAAGTCCCTGATTCATAAGTCATTTCAAGGTCTTAAGACAACTAAACCCTGCCTTTATCATCTAGAAATCCCACCAGAGTACAAAATAGAATCCACTTTCCATATTTCACTACTTCAAATCCTGTCTGTCTTCCCCCTCTTCCCAGGCACGCAAAGCTGGACCACCTCCCCTTTGGAGATTGAGGGCACACTTGGATACACTGTCAGGATGCTCCTCAACTCCAAACGGCAGGATAATATCATGCACAACCTGGTGGACTGGTAGAGCTACAGACCATATGAACACTCTTGAGTCCCTGCCTGAGAAATATTGGCCCCACCCTGGCTATCCAGCACCTGAACCTAGAGGAAGACCCTGTCACAGGGACAGTTCAGCTTTGGGAGCCACCCAACCAGGGGTGGAATTCGGTAACACCCAGCTGGGACATTCTGGGCTGTGATTTCTTTGATTATTATTTAGTGTATGAGCCTATGCTTGATGCCTAGGTGTTGCTGTTCTGATGCTTTTTTTGATCATCTTTTTTGCTCTTTGCTCACCCTGTGTGACTACTCTTTGCACTGTGTATTTTTGGATTTGTCTTCTCTAGTCATGTTTGTGCTTTTGGCTATGACCTTGGACTGTTGGTTTTTGATTCTGCCTGTGCCTTAATAAACTCTTTGTATATGGATCCATGTTCTTTATCTGAGACCCCTTTGTTACAAAACAGTGTAAATGTCTGTATTTAATGTTTTTTCTGTTTAGTGCTCAAAATGTTTTTCTCATTTTTTGTATTTGCATCGTGTTGTTGAGCAGTTTTTGGTCCACATTACAGTGAAAATCTCAAACTCTTACATACAACTTTTTTTTGTCTGTCTGGTAAGCTGGGAGGCTTTCAAAAAAACTGAATACTTCACCTACTGTTTCTATATTCAAGTATATGTAATCTATATTCAAGTTCATTCAGGATGCATTATATGCTCAATCAGAATAATATATTCAGATTTTTGCTCTACTAATATATAGTGCTTTTTTTTCATTACTCATTTACATTGAGTCTATAATATGAAATAAATACAAATACTAATGCAAATACAAAATGAAAGCTAGGTAAATAACAATGTAAACACTGATCACTGAAGCCTGGGTGCCAAACTGAACTAGTGCATTCTTAGACCTTATCATTTTCTCAGGTGTATTAGAACAGAGACATGATGGGACTGACATGATCTGAGTAGATACTGAGTCATTGTGATTTTCACAGACTGTTTCTTCATACAAGGTTGAGGCAACAGGCCAACATAGCCTGCTGCTGCATATCAACACAGATAGAATGGATACCTCATAAACATGAGCTATATCTCCTGACTACAAGGGATATCTTCTGTCTAGGGTATTCTCTTTATCTGATGGTCAAAAGATCTACCATGAAATTTATACAGACAGATGACAAATTATAGGAAAAAGCAACATAAGGTGTCTAGTAAGGTGTAGGCCCACCACAAACCTCCAAAACAATGTTAGTGTTTCTTTGGAATATACTACACATCTCTGGGTCTGTATGGGAACACTGAATACCTTTCTACCGAAATAAATTCCCTTGGTTGTTGTCTTTTATGATTGTAGTGGAGAGCACTGTGTCACACATCAATCCCTCACAGGTGCTCAATTAGGTTGAGATCTGCTGACTAAGAAGGCTGGGGCATATGATTTACTTCATTTACCTACTCATTAAGCCATTCAGTGAGCCATTTTTTAAATTCTTGAATATTTTTTTAGTTCATGTTGTTTAACAATCGCCTGACCTTTGTTTGGTTCTGACTCATTTATGTTTTTTACATAAGTTTTTGAACTTGCCTGCCTGTCTATATATAAGGCTTTTTACTGAAATTGCATCCGCTTACTGTCAGAACTCCTGACAAAAGTCCATCATTTCTTTATTTAGTTTGTCACTCATGTGCATGTGTCCTGATTTCGTGAGCTGGTAGTACATAATTACTGACACTGTACACAAATATGATGTTCCCCTGATACCATATAGGGACCTCTCTGGAACAGTGGAGAGGAAATGTGGTAGTATAAGTAAAAGAGATATTATTGACTGGTAGAATATCAACAAAGCCTATCAACTGAATGTGTAGCATGAAGCTGCTTATGCTAAAGGGAAATATGTTTCAAATACAAGTCACTCATTTTTTTTCTTGCAAATGAAACAACTACAGAAGTGTGATGAGGCAGGATTAATTGGTTCCAGTCATGCCTTTTACCAGTTTTCATACTCGTGACCACCACATTCTAATATAGTGCTCTGATCCGAATGCAGTACAGTTAGAATTGAGATGATTCACAACTAGGCCCTTCTTCAGAATTATCTCCATCACCCTCACCATCTTCTCCTCACCTCCCCTTCTGATTCTCTACAGTGTGCTCACAGCCCACAGACAAGCCCAGAGATGACAAAGGAAACTGTCTTTAAAAAGTAGCACAAAATCATGCAATCAGTAATATGCAACATGCAATGTAAACATATACAACATATCACAAAAATATGTGTGCAAAATAAAAAGCATGTTCTAACAAATAACAAATGAAAAAGGTATGGGCCAGTACAATCAAGCACAATCATCTTTTCAGAATTTTTTCTTCACTTGCGGGGGTTTTTTCTTTGCAAAGCAAGGAGAACATGAAGGTCGTTTAAAGAGCACCAGGCTGTGCAGCGCTGGAGGGGAGCCAGGGGAAAGTGAGCATGGGGATCCCGACTGTGAGCTCACGGTGCTGGGGCTGGAGCTCAGGCACTCTCCCTGGCGATCCTCATCAATCTCCCTGTATCCACAGAGAGCCTTGCCTGACCCATATACCAGCCTTGGAGCAGGGAGGGGGCTCCTTTCTTCCATTATTGATACCACTGCATCACACGACCCCTGCCAACCTCCAGCAACATGACAGAGGAGCCTCAAAGGTCAGAGAACCCCATGCAGACAGTCTGGCAGACATGTGACAAATGGGAGACACTCTGTTTTCCTATGATGGAATAATGTGAATACATGAAACTGTTTGTTTCTCATTTTTTGTTATTTTTTATGATTGTAGCATTCATATGTGTAGCTTTATTTTTCATGGTACATGAAAAAATAAAACACTTTCTCTACAACCATAATATTCCACATACCTTCGATGATACGTAAATTACAAAAAATTGAGCATAAATTCTAATTCAGAATCTAGTAATCCTTCTATCTTACTGTACACATCAGCACTGGGGTGGCGAATGGCACTGAAGCACAGACATCCACTACCTCTGGTGCTGGTGCCTTAGACTTGGAGCAAGGACAGCGACTATTTTTACTAAACTCAACCTCTGCAGTGAGTAGAATATGATCTAAGTCCTAGAGGAAAATATTCAGCACAAACTCCAATCACTGTGGTACTTGGTAATGCCATATGGACTGGTCACCACCTCCTCTGTCTTCCAGGCATTCATTAATGGCATCCTCAGGGACATGCAATGCAAATTTATGATCATTTACATTTATGATGCTATAATTTACTTAGATTACCTAAGGCAACATATTGATCATGTTATCAAGGGTACTGCAGAGAGTAATGCAATATATTGTTTTCGTCAAAGCAGAAAAATGTCATGTATCATATATTATTTTTGTGAATTTCATATAGCACATTTTAGAACTTTTCTGGGTTATATTTTAAGTAAAGAATGAAAACACGAAAGTCCATGAAGTTACAGATTGGCCAACTCTCCAGAGTGTCAAAGACAAACATTGATTCTTGGGGTATGCACACTACTAGTAAGTCATCTGCTGCACTTACATCACTTCTACGGAATACCCAGGCCAACCAGTTTTTTCCAACTTGAAACAAGCTAGTACAACAGCACCTATTCAGAAGCACCCAGGCCCAAATCTGTGCTTCATATTTGAAGTAGATACACTTCAAAATTGTTAGCTGTATAAATGGCACTGGAGGTATGGCACACCTGCTGGAGGGTGCAACCAACCACAAGAACATTGAAAACAGGCAGACAGATATCTGAAAACAGCTTACTATGTAGCCAACTACTCAGACCAACACAAGCCAGATGGGGCCTGTTCTCCTCCAGATTTAATTTCACAATCTCTTTATTGCCCTATTTCCAAGAATGTCAAAGCTTACCCTTGATGCCCCAAGCTGAAAACCCTGCCCAAATTCTGTTTTATCATTGCTAATAGTTGGGACACTGACCAAGAGATAACTCAGGCTCTTCAAGAGATCCCTGCTTCTACACAGTATCCCTGGACAAAAGCTATGTCTCTTCCAATCACCGTGATGCTCTTATCTCCTGGGTTCATACCCCAGTAATCACATACAGCCAGGTGTCACCAAATAAATAAATATTGATAGGAATGCTTTCTTCAAGACATTCAATGCTTCATGAAGTCATGTTCAGTTTGTGCCCGAGCCAAACCGCAGGCAAACTCCTACCATCAGTCCATTAGCATCCATGATCTAATCTCACCACAAACTTCAGAACTGACTTACCCCCTCTCAAGGCCTGACAACCATCTTAGATATCATTGCTTCTCTAAATACTTCAGCCTCATAGCTCTCCCCTAGCCTCAACTACTTTCTTTTCAATGGCAGGAGTCTTATTCCAGTACATTTGTCATTATATCAGCTTACCAGAGGGCCAAGACTGATGGACATTTATTGAAAAACTGTGAGTTTCAGTAAGTTCCATATCTAGGTATGATTCCCAAGCAAATAAACAAGGACCAATCAAGAGATTGAAAGATTTCTCAGTAACCCTTTTACACTGTATGACCAAAAACATTCCTCCAATGGGTGAAGAATGCCCCAAACCCCCCTATATAACTCAGCAACACAGCTCATGCCATTCCAATGTGTATTCAGTTTCTAACCATACCTCCATGTGCAGCTGACAAATGGTTCCAGAAAAGTCAGTGTTTCCACTTCCCAGCTCTAAGAACTCCAATTCCCATGATCCTCAGGCTACAACCATGTCAAACCTCCATCCCTGTTTTCACAGATTTAACAGATTATTGACTTCACTCAACTGTTTCTAATCACACTAACATCCATAAATAACCCAGACTACATTCCAGCATTGGATGTGTGTTGTTACTAAGATTTTTGTTTATTGCCCTTTTTGTTTCATTGTTTTGATCTCGGATTTGTTTACGAGTCTCCCATTTGCTGCACCTAGTTTATATCTGTTTGGCTTTACCATTGCCTGTTTATTGTTCTGACTATTTCCTTTCTGTTTCAGTGGTTTTAAAAGTCAAAACCTGTACTTGTGCCCATCTGCTCACCTTCATACCAGTCTAAATGACACATTTGCATTGGGAAAACATGTTTAATTAAAATATATCCTATTTCCACAGGTGGAAAAGTATGGAAATTGTCAGTATTTCATTTTCACTAAATTTAGAAGTCGCAACAAATTTCAACCTGATTTTACATGTGCAAATTCATAACCTCACAAATAATTTGTCTGAAATGTTACAAAAGGTAACGATCGGTTTTCAACAACTGTTTATTTTTGTTCATACTCAGAAAAAGGATAATTCCCTAAAGAAATTATACTTAAGTGTCGCAACACATTATAGTTGCTTAAGTACATTCTAGCTCTGCCTATTTCAAATTAATAATACTGTGCCAACAAACCTCATGATATACTGTATTTTATACTTATACTTTTTATGGTTTACTAAGATAAACAGTTGTTGTAAAATAATTAAATGCAAGGCTCTTGCATTTCATACACATTAATTTGCATTATTTCCATCACCAGGCTTGGAGCATGAGATTCTCAGAAGTAACAGATTAACCCTATCTTACTGGAATACTCCATTCCCTTGGTAATGTCATGCTCAGATTCTCTGGCACAGATTCTTTTACATAAACCAAGTGTGAAACTGGAACAGCTAAATATGGACCAATAGATGTAGAGAAGGATGAAAACAAAAAAAATGAAGAGAAAAAAATCAGTGGTGGTTGGTGGTGATATTTAAAGGGATGGCTAAAATCAAATACCTAGCAGTACCTTGACAATTAAACTATTAGAGCTGACCAGTATGTTACATCCCAAGACACGAGAAATAGAAATTACAATAAATTACATAATAAGAAGAAGAAGAAGAAGAAGAGAAAAGAAGAATATGGATGATGATGATTATCAGTATTATTATTATTATTATTATTATTATTAACCAGAAATTGCTCTCTCTCTCTCTCTCATACACACACATGCACATACTGTACTTAAAGGAGGTTGATTAGGTTGCACTAGTATTTTTTTTAGTGCTTCAAGTTCATAATACTGGAATGGGCTCACGTTGCACTTCCTCTGAGTAACACACATGGTACACAGAAAGGTTGTAACCCTCTGTTCAAACCAAAAACCACTCAATTTACAGTTTTGTCCTCTGTCTGTTTGTGTCATTTGTACTTAGACTGAGCACACATTATCTACTCAATCAACTTTTAGTTTCTCCTCCAAACCTGTTTTATCAGAAAAATAGTGATAGAGTAAATAATCCACTAGCTGCCCATTCAGTACACCTGCGACTGAGTCTGTACCATGCCAACTGATGACATATTACAGAAAAGTTACCAAAATGGGCTACAATATATTCGCCCATTTTAACGCAACACTTTAAAGGTGTGTCACTCTGTATAATCATGTGACACAACTGCTGCTGATTGGCTGAATGGATCTAAAGAACTGGGGTCCTTACATTTAGCCTACAGCCTCACTTCATATCATTTATCATGTGTGTTTTTGTATGACTACTGGTGGTGCTATTACATTCAGTTTAAAAAAATCACAAATAATTCTCTTTAAAATGTTTGTTAACTGCAAAAATGAAAGCTTATATTGATTTTGCTTTTATCTTTGAAAGAATGGCAGGACTTAGCGTGCTAGCCCGTTTATGTGAGCCACCCCAATAATAATAATAATGCTTTTTGTTTGTTTGTTTGTTTAACCAACCAACTAACCTCACAGATGAATTATACAAACCTTATACAAACTTTATAAAACACTTGAGTTAAAAGGGGGCCCAATGACAGGGTTGTAATATTTTGAGTCATAAACTGAGTCATAAACTGCCAATTCCTGATCACTGCGCTTCATGCGCACATTTGCTTGGGAAAGATTTGTTTTCTGGTTAGACTCAAAAGAATAATAAAAAAAAAAGATGAAGCATAAATAAAACTCCACTCTCTGTTCAAGATGCATGAAGTCTAGGATCAACTGCCAGGCTCTCTCAACCAAGGCTTGCATCAGTAAACAAACAGCATTTGCTGACAATATGTTCACATTCACACCTTACCTTCATTTTGATACACTTTTTATTGCAATGGTGTTTACATACAGAGAGCAAAACCAAAACATGCCTAGTTTGAAGCTGCATTGTGGAAAGGCCGACAATAACACCTCAAAAGCATGCCATAATCTTCAGTTCTGACACACAATACACGAGTGAGCTAGAAGCGTTGGTGTTGAAACAATTGGACATTTGTTCTCTGTTTACATTTCAAAATTTAGGCCATGGTTTTAGGAGATAAGCCACCAAAGTCCTGGGTAATGCACAATTCACATTTGAATGTGGAGGTCTTGATGTTGGAATGGTACCAAGCTTCTGCATAGTTAAATCCAGTTTATCTTTTAGGAGCTATCGCAGTTATTACTTATTCAGCTTTAGCTAGCTTGATTGCCACTGGCTAAAGCATTGGCTTAGTTTCATGTTCTTAACTGCTCTGTCACTTGCACAAACCACCTTGATTTAACCACTTGGAAACATACGAACACATTGCCTGTGCATATGCTGCTCTTTATCAGAAGTGAGGCAGATGTGAGTGCATTAGCATATGCACTGTGAGACATACTAATCCACTTCTGTGTTGAAGTGTTAAACCACTTATGCTATTTTACAGCCAGTGTACTGGCTTCTACCAAATTTGGTGTCAATTTATTATGCATAATCACAAGTTTGAGATGAAGTTAAAACTTTTCCAGACTTTCAAGATGTATTTTGGGCCTTGCTATATTCCTAAAGGTCTATATTAAAAAAAACAACAAAAAGTATATTAAACCTAAATCGAAACAAGTGAAAAAAATAGTGATGATGTTCTGTATCTGCTGCATTAATCATTTATAAATGATGCTCTATAATCAGACAAATTGTCAAATGGACACATGGCTTACTTGGCAGGTGGTTTATTTCTTTACACATGCACTGCTTTATCTTTCACTAGCCTTTTATGAAGCTCTTGAAAAGTACATTCAAAAAGTGCAGTTTAAAGCTTGCTGATATGTGGTATTAAACTGTTGATCATTAGGACGCTTTTTGCAGCTTGTACAACGCAGTGCCCTCCAGACTGACTGAAATGCTTAATTAATATGAGGTGACAGCCTGAATTTTGTACTTTTATCATTCCTTTTTCCAAAACAAACCTTCCCTAAAGTGGTTATGAATTTTGCGTTAATTTCTTACTTTCTGACTTTTATGAGTGATATAGGCGCAGTCTGTATTGGGAAACCTAGTTTCTAATTTCATTTTTTTGCTTGTTTGTTTTTTTGCTCATAAAGCAGGAGCAAATTGCACTCAATGTGGAGAAGTGGACAAGCTCAAAGCTGCAAGGACCATTATATTCATTGGGATGAAAAAAACATCTACATTCTTCTCGATTTTTATATCAGGCTAAGGAAGTAAAGGGTTGTGCGAGGGTTGGAGTTTAGAGGGATGGTGTACACATTGAGACCAGCTGTCCAAACTTGACAAATTTTTCATGAAATGCTTCAGGACTGATACTGCTTTTGGTACAGATTTGAGACTCCTTTTAACTGCTGTTATTGAATTTTAATACTAAAAAAACACAGTTTTCATAATGAAACAGACTGTCTAAACATAGACATAACTTTTAGCCTAATTAGGAGATTGCCCAAAATAGCTATTCACATATAATTTTCTGCTAGTTCCATTCAGTGTAAAGCGTGCAAATCAAACCATATCTATTTTTGATGAGTGATAAGAGTTAAACATTGTGTACACTGGTTTCTCACAGAAACACATTTGTACATTATATATTAGTATATTATTATACTTGCTTTTATGATACCTGCTTTAGCACAGGTCTTTGTCATGTTCTTCAATTGATTTTCAGACTTGTTCTCAAACTGATATGAACACACAATATGTAGTATTGTCATATGTTCATCAGTTAAATTGTAACTTTACACCACTGATATCCTGTGTTAGGGGCTGTGATGTGGTATTGCTACATTTAACCACCAGCAGACTTTTTCACACTACCTCGACTGAAGCCAGGTCATGTGATGACAAGGTTTCCCCTACCACTTATAGGTGTTATCAGTGGTTTAGGTGCAACAACATGACCCCACATTTTTATCAGTATTCACATCTTGCAGCAGCCTATCCCCTTTTGTGACAACAGAGCTAAAGCAATAATGTTTGTAAATATGCAATTGTGCATTTGCATGGCTTCTTCTTCTTTCTTTTTTTTTTTACTTTTTATGTCAGTACTTGTAACACAGCGGTCCCTCAAGGTTACATAATGAGATTAGATAGCACCATTGTCAACGCCACAGGATCACTCTTATCATTGTCTGTTCAAGTCAATGAATTAATTAGAAACTGCTCAAAAATCTCACTATTCAAGTCCTGTATGCATTATTCCTTTTGGGGATTGGCAAGTGTGAGTTTGGCATTCAGTTCTGAGAAACACACATCCCAACAAAACAGACAGCTTAATCAAGACCTGTATATGCAGGTCTGTATTAAACTCACAGTATAGTGTACCTGTAGAAATCCTGTAAAATGAGGAATAAATAAAAATCACCCATATTCCAGTCAAAATACAGCAAACATCTAAAATCAGTACATCTTCTCTATAACCGAAATATGATCTTTGTTGTCAGATGGTCTGGATAAGGGTGTCTGTCAAATGAATCAATGTTGTGCTAATGCTAGGCTACATTATTGTGATCGGGAAAGCAGGAGACAGCGATATATCTAAAGCTTTGAAACATCAACAATGATAAGAGGATAATTAGTTAACCAAAAGGAGGAGTGACTTTAAGTTATTTGATTTCTTTACCAATTGTGATGACAGTCAGCTAGCTGAGGCAGTTTTAAATAGCTTATTATAAAAATTGTGAATCTGTGAATTTTGGGTGGGAAAACAAGGCATAGGCAAAAGTGGAAGCCCTCTACTGGCAAGAACTTACAATTACTCTGAACACACTTACATCACACACTTAAAAACAGCTTTTATCTCAACAAATATAGACACTTCATCTCAGCTCATAGAAACAGAATATGAATAGCTCGGTAGCTTTGGTATAGCAGTTTTGGTACCTATGTTAAAACCTATATTTTGTCTAAAACACGGGTTCTGAATCCTGGTCCTGGAGAACCCCCTTTGTTGTACTTTTTAATGTTTTCCCTCCCTCCAACACAGCTAAACTCAGGAAGGGCTGTTAATTAGCTGATTAGGTGAATCAGATGTGTTGGAAGCAGAAAAAACACTAAAATGTGTAGGACAGTGTGTACTCCATGACCAGGGTTGGGAACCTGTGGCCTAGAGTCTAAATATATGTACATTTATAAAGGAAAACATTCATATAGTGGAAAAACTTAATATTTCAAACACACTGTCTAGCTTGTATTCTAAAGAAGACTGCCTACTATACCCTCCAGCAAAATGTGTTTATTCTTTCTAGGGTGACAGATTAGTTTATTGATAATACCTTCAGATCTACAAACCCACACACAAACCCACACACACACCCACATACACACACGCTGGCTTTACTATTCTTGTGAGGCCCGTCCATTGACATAATGATAATTAATACTACACCTACGCTAAAACTAACTCTAACCTTAACCTCAGTAATGAAAAGGAAACTTTTGGCTCTTTTATGTTTTTTTTATTTTTGTTTACAAAACCCTTAAAACAGCTGTGAAAACCACCCATTTGTGAGGGCCGTCCAAAATTCTCCTCACACAGATCTCTCACCTAAAGTCGCACATTTGATCCTAACAAGGGTACAAAAACCTGTACACACATACATATACATACACACACACACACACACACACACACACACACACACACACCTAAAAGGAACATGGGAGGTCTAGATGCCAAGCTTGTTGTCTTAAACACCAGTTGATAGGCTGTCTGACCAACGTGGGGGAAGCGTGTGAGACGCCATGTTAGCTGCTGTTTGTGACCTGCTTGATGGCGCTGCACACATGGACTGATGACTCAGAGTTAGGCTCAGGCTGTCAGGGCCAAGGCCTCACACACATACAAACAAACACCATGCATACATCCGCTCAGGGACAGGCCCGAGCAAAGACATTCACAAGTACATGCACTCAGACATAGATTTGTGTAAGCACCTACACACACATACATACACACACACACACACACACACAACCCCAAAGCACATATAATGCACATTATAATGGTGCTGGAAAATGTTCTGTAGTGTGATCTAACCATTTTTGCTGGTGCCACAAAAGACAAAAAACTGTCCCCCCCCTCCATAGACATGATAACTATGTAAGATAGTTCTTTAAGAAACCCCCCAAAAAGTTTGGCCCACTAAAGAAGACGAAAAGTTAGCAAAATCACATTCATATTGGTTTGCTATTACAAACTGACAGATATTTCACTGCTTGTATAGTGAGTTAATGGACCAATGTTCTAAATGAGCAGAAACATTTGTGCAGTGCAAAGCAGATATTACCTTTTTCCTGTCATTTATTATACATCAATGAACTGGCAGGAAAGCCAGTTTCTATTTTCATAGTAACTCTTGCTTTACCTTTGTAATATTCACATTTATATATCATTAGCAAAATATCGTCTAAACATTGGTGTTAGCTATGTTACACAAGAAACCATATCATATTTCTCTCATGTTTATAATATCAGTTATTGTATTACTAACTTACAGTACAACATGAGAGCATGTACTCTTTGTACTTTGTGGTCTCACTGCACTCCCTTCTCTCTCACAAGTGAAACCCCCCTCCTACCCCTCCCTTACCTTGCCTTCCCTTCCCTTGGACACCAGCCTGACATACCAGACCCCGTTCGTTAGCACATATTTTTACCCGGCCGTTACTAAATTAGGAAGGCAGTGAGTGTGAGCTGGGAGTGCTTGCCAAAGGAGAATAAGGAGGGTCTGCTGCGGCTTTGGGCTCCGGCGAGAGTATGAAGAGCCACTTAGCTCTCAGAAATAGAAGCCCAGCAGGGCTGTGGGATAAGCACAGCCTAAAAGTCAGTCCAAAAAGTATTCTGAAAAAATAAAAAAGTAAATAAACTGTTGTTTATTTAATGCCCTGGCAATAGCAATCAGGAAACAGGCACCCTGAGGTACTATAATAAGTTACACTTTGGGCAGCACTGCAAACAAGGCATCCACAGCCACAAGTTTATAAGCAGCACAAAGCCACAGCTCAGGCCTGAATGATTTTAAATAGACTAAACACTGGGCTTCTGATTAATGACAACCAACCACACAGATATGTTCTCAGCGTCTTCATTAGTTGAAGTTTAAATAAGATGATGGATGTTTATGAAGGAGATGATCCACAACATTCTAAAGAATGCTTAATGTAGGCTACTTCACCAAACAGCTCAGTACACACACTGCAATCATGAGTATCAAGGACAAAATTACTAAAACCTTCAGCTTTGTCAAGTGATCAAGTTGGTTTACAGTGACATTCTTGCGAAATACAAACACAGAAAGTGCTAAAAGCATATAAAAAACCCTAGAAATACAAAAACAAAGCACTTGCTTTTAACTGCAACTGTCTAGAGTTTGATCTTTTTTATTACCAACAGAGCAGAGCATCATCAAGCCAAAGTGCAAATATGTAGGAGTGGCTTTTGCTATCCTTTATCTCACACTCTCTCTTTTTCTCTCAGTGTGTGGGAGGCTCTTTGCAGTTAAAATCAATAGATTCTCTCTCTTAGCACACACTGCCTCGACACAGGTAGCACAGTCTCTGCACAGCCTCTCTGAGATGTTCGTGAGATGATAGAAAGCAGAAGCAGGAAAAATAATAAGTGTGGCAACGATGTTTTTTTTTCCGTTTATGAATCAACATTACATTGTAAAATTAATTAACATTACATTGTAAAATTTTACCCAGTCAAAAAAATTTAACAAGGCACAAAATAGCTTTGATTTTTGACATACAAGCCTTTTACAATCATTTATGACACTATGATAAATGATCATTTGGTCTTGCACCTACAGCACCCAACCAGTTTGGTTGTTGAAAAAAGGATTAAAAACTGTGATATTATGATGCTTTATTACTTGCTCAACTTTTTCATGAAAGCAGCACTTTATGATATACTGACACCAAGTGGCTAAACAGAGCCACTCACAGACTAGATGAAAACAACATAACTGTAACTGCATGCAAGAATGAAGCTTTTATATGTTTACTTGCCATGCAATTTGTTTATACTTTTTGGAAGACATAGGGATACATGTGAGTGGAGTCTACGGTGTACCAGTTTTACTATGGATTAGCAATGATAATATAGATTTAGCAATAACATGTACACTCACAGGGCAGCATGGTGGTGCATTGATTGCACTGTCGTCTCACTGACGACTTGGAACCTTGTGCAGACTGGAGCCTTTCTGTGTGGAATTTGTATGTTCTCTCAGTGCCTGTGTGGGTTCCATCGGGGTGCTCTGGTTTCCTCCCATAGCGCAAAACATGCAGATAAGGTCAACTGGCTACTTTAAATATATAGGTGTGGATGTCTCTCTGTATTAGCCCTGTGATAGCGTGACCTACCCAGGGTGTACTCCACCTCTCCCCCCTAAGTCAGCTGGGATTGGCTCCAGCTTCCCCGTGACCCTGACAGTTAAGCAGCATAGATAGTGGATGGATGGTTAGATATACATTCACGGTCCACTTTATTAAGAACACCTGAACATTCAGGCAGTTATCTAATCAGCCAATCACGTGGCAGCAACGCAATGCAAAGAAATCATGCCAGGAAGGATAAACACAATGTACAGCATCCACAAAACATTGAACCTTGAGGAATGGACCACAACATCAGAAGACCATGTTGGGTTCCTCTCCTGTCAGCCTAGAACATGAATATGAGGCTATCATGGGCACAGACTCACCCAAACTGGACAGTTGATGATTAGGGGGGGAAAAAATCATTTTTTTCACCCTGTCTTCAACTGTCCAGTTACAGTGATTCTGTAGGGTAAGTGTACACCTGCTCATTCATATAATTACCTAATTAGCCAATCATTTAGCAGCAATGTAGTGCATGAAATCATGCAGATATAGCTCAAGGGCTTCAGTTGGTGTTTACATCGTACATTGGAATAGTGGGGGGTGCAATCTGTGACTTTGACTGTGATGTTTTAAACTGCTAATCTCCATGCATTTTCATGTATTGCAGTCTACAGTTTACACAGATTTACATAGCTCTGTGGGCAAAAACATGTTGTTGATGAGAGCGATCAAATGAAAATGGCTAAACAGGTTCAAGCTCACAGGAAGGCTATGGTAAAAAATAACCACTCTTGATAGCTGTGGTGAGCAGAAAAGCATCTCAGACTGCACAAGACATACAACCAGGAAGCAGCGGGGCTACAACAACAGAAGGCTACATAGGGTTCAGCTCCCTATGTAGAAAACAGAATTTAACAGCACAGACTCACTAAAAGTGAACAGCTGCAGATTAGAAAAAACAGGTTTATCAATCTTCAACTGTGCAGCTGATCCTATTGAAGTGGACAGATAGTACAGTTAGATAGTGTAGTTATAATTTTAGATTAGTTTTCCACTCCAATGCCATTTTACATGTCAACCAGCCTACAGAAGTTATTTTCAATTAAGATGGTTAGTAGAAGAACAGCGAGTATTAATTTAGTGGTGGAAGTGTGAAGCTTGAACTTCTATTCACTCCCTTCAGTATATGTTCACTTTTTGTCTTGAAGCCAATTTCAACTCTACAACTGTTTTTATATTTCCCTAGTTTAATATTAAATCATGCAGTTATATTGACACACAACTAGTTGGAGCTTACAGGACTTTAATATTGAGGTGTTACTGCCAGTCTGAATTTTTATGGATGATGTTTGTTAAGTCGTAAATTAAGCATGTACATGTTTCTGCGTGGTGGTAGAGCTCCAGCAAACAGCAGGGCTGACGTCTATTCTGTGTTCTGCTGTATAACCAGGTTACCCGACTCTGCTGCCAAAAGAAATAACACAGATATAATTGTTTTATTGTCCATTCACTTATACAGGCATCATAATATTGCCACAGAGGGAGCCATTTAGCAAAGGTAATAAGGTTGTAGCGGGGTCTCCTGATAGATAGAGTTTCCTTTAACTGGATTTCCACTTGGCTGGAGAGAACTTTTATTAAGCATCAGTATTCGAAAAATGATGGCTCCTACAGTGAACACTACTGTATGTCTTTGTGCGCTGATTGAACAAAGCCCCACCATAAACCTTAGATAGGGAGGAAAGTAAAAGGTTTATAAATCTATATCTTCACTGTCCCAGTCTCAGAAATACAGGACATTTAGCCCTTGAGAGAATGGAAAAGGTTTATCCTTATTAATGGCAGCAAGTGTAAAAGTATCAAGACTAAGTGTTTGTAATTAGTGGCAGAAAAGTAGAAAAGGAAAAGACTGATTTCAAACAATTGGTCTGTTACACAGTCCTGTAAGTAATTGGCCTTGACAGAGTGTCAGTACAACTAAGTGAGGTGTAAAATAAAATTTGCACACATACTACAGCCTGTGTTTTTAATGAATAAATGTGAGGAGATGTCCACAAGTGGTCAACACATGCTACCACCACCTGATGCAGTGTACAGTGCATACATTTTCAATAAGTCCTAGAGCAAATTGGGTCTCAAACGTCTGTCTTTTGCAATCTTCCTTAAACCGTTTGATTGCTTATTAATTCCACATAGATGGCAATTCTTTTAAAAGCTAATGTGTGAAAACTAAAATACAAAAGTGTTGACAAAATTTTGAATATACTTCCAAACCTAAGATTAATACAAAATGACATACCCCCTTATGTGTGAATATGATATATTCCCTTTGTTCCAAATCTTCTCTTTCAAAAAATTAATAATGATCTTGAATGGCCAAGTCAGTCACCTGACCTCAGCCCAAGTGAGCATGGTTTTCGCTTACTGAACGTAACAAGCAGGGACTAAAGGCGGCTGCAGTAAAGAACTGGCAAAGCATTTCAAAGGACTTTAATTGCAAAGGGTTTACATTCAAGCATTTAAAAAAATCCTTATATTTAGAATTTAATTTGTCCAATTACTTTTCGGCCTGTGAAAATGAATAGAGTATGTAAAAAAAAGGCTGTAATTCCTTAATGTTAGCTTTATAGTGCAATACTTTTGTTAAACCCCTTGAATTAAAGCTGAAAGTCTACATTTCAATTACATTATGAGTGCTTCATTTCAAACCCACTGTGGTGATGTACAGAGGCAGAAATATGAAAATTGTGTCACTGTCTTATGGACAGTACTTATGGACCCAACTATACAAATATCACAAAAGTTATGTTTGAATTTGTTCCTCAGAATAAAAAGAAGTCATTCATCAGAAGAATGTGATCTTCATAAATATCAATTGACACTGTGTGAAGGATAAATGCTATCTGTATGAAGCAGGTTTATGACTCTTGAAAGGAATCCAGCTTCATAAGAAGCAATAGATCAGTTTGTATGGGTTTGCCTTTCCTCACTATTACTCATGTATATACACCTTTGTATTTTATTCAACTGAAAGCGCCAGATCATTCCGTGTACTACAGCTATCCAAATGTTTGCATACTAAAGCATGATGGAGCTTGATAAGAGCCGTATTGTCCTGAATATGTATATGTCGATACAAAGAGACAAAGAGAGTTAAGAATCTAAATGGTCATATTGCAGTCATAACAAAAACTCCTCCTTCCTAATCTATTAACGCGTTTCCCCCCCCTGCGGGGCTAAAGTTTATGACACGCTTAAGAAACAATTGGATAGCAAAGTTGGATTTACTGTTGTGTCAAGAAACTGTTGAAATAGAAACGAACATCTTAAAATCATCATGAGCCAGTTATTAGTTCCAGCTCCTCCATCAGAAATGATGTCGGAGATCTGAGACGTGATCCAACTCAGAAAATGCACCGGCCCATGGTAGGGTTTGTACATCGATTTGGTCTTTACAATAAACCATTTATTAAGTTATTTCTTTGAAAAGATTCTGACCATTTAAAATAAATGTTACATCTTCTTACACTTTCTAACTGGATTTTCATCAAAAAGTAAACAAGCACAATGGTAAGGTTGATGTCCATTCTTTGTAAAAACTACAGTACAAAGGTGAGTCTCAATATTCCAGACATGGTGACATAATTAATTCATTTACCACTTTATCCCAGTTACGTTACTAGGTGCACTGGACAGAAGATTGAAGGCACCCTGCATTCATATATTTGTACATAAAGCACACTATATGGCCAAAAGTATGTGGACACTTGACCATCACATTCATATGTGGGTCTTCCCCTGACAATTGCTGAAAGAAGCATACAATTATCTAGGATATCTTTGTATGATGAAACATTAAAATTTCCCTTAATTGGAAGTAAGGGGCCAGAACCTGTTCTAGCATGACCCAGTGGACAAAGCAAGGCTCATATAGACATAGTGTGAAGAACTCGAGTAATCTGTACAGAGCCCTGACTTCAGTTCCTTTGGGATGAATTGAAACTGCAAATTTACTCAAGGCCTTCTCACTTGACATCAGTGCCCAACCTCACTAACGCTTCAATGTCTGAATTCCCACAGCCCTGTTCCAAAATCTAGTGGAAATCCTTCCCTGAAGAGTGGTTTGTGGTATATATGCAAGTGGGGGACCAATGCCATATCAATGCCCATGATTTTGGAATGAGATATTCGGCAACCACATATGGGTGAAATGAGTGTCCACATACTTTTGCCCATATAGTGTGTATTCACACCTTGGGTCAATCTTATTAACGGGTTTTGGGAGTTGGGACAAAAGGCATGGGGAGATAATGCGAAAGTGAGGCATTGTAACATGGCAATGATTTATTAAAAGAACCAACTGCACTCAAGAACATCACCATCATCTATATTTTTGTCAGAGCTGTAGTTGCTGTGTCTGAAGTTTAGGTTTAGTTAATTATTTTAATTGCGCTGTAGTACTAAATCAGCATCAACAATGGCTTCATCAAAGGCTATATTAGAAGCCTGAATGATCTGTGCAGTTTAGAAAGAATGTTGAACAAACAATGCCTGTGACTTTGCCCAAGACTTTTACAAGAGTAATGAGTTAAATGACTGAAATGTTAACCTAAAAAACTGAAACTTTATTCCACACTGAATATGCCAACAGTAGAGCGTTTTCACACACGCCACAAATTTCAGAAACGATACTACAAAAAATAGACACATCCTAAAATGATTTAATTTCTTTTTACAAAAATATTGAACAATAATTTGAGTCAGGATACCCTTCCAAACTTAGTTTTATTAAATGATTACATTATTTTCTCCCAGAATTTTGGATTTTAAATACAGCCACAAGTATAATAATCACAAATAAAGACAGTGAAAGACACAGCTAAACCAGCAGCCACAGATGATTTGATCATCTCTTCATATTGTCCATTATACTTAATACATGTGGTAGTGTCATAGTTTTAGCAGCGAACTACTGTTGCATTAAATCAGCTCACATTCAGACAAGGACCATCTCAACTACCTTCAGAGAGAATTTCCCAGAATGAGTGAAATATTTTGTCTATTAGTGCAGCACTGTGTGAAGACAAGTTTAGTCCCTACTCCAATCACACTCCACGAGCTCCAATAGCAGTGACGTGACACACTTCAACATCAGCACCCAGCTTCTGCAGCTCATCCAGCCAGATCTGTTGTTTCTGGGACAGACGGTCATTAGGGCCCTTCACCTCCACCAGCTAAAAGAAAAGACCTCCATCAATGAACAGCTAAAGCAAGACAATGGAATTACCTTTGTACATATGGCAGCAAAGTTTGCATCCCCCCATTTTTTCTGGGTCTAAAATATTTACCCTTATTTAACAATTTATCTAAAGAAAAAAGAAAAGAACTGTTATCTATTGACACATCCTTTCATAGCTGGGAGTTGAGAGAACAAAATTGGCCATGCACTCTGGGTGGGAGAGAACTCTTGATGGTCTATGAGAGAGAATTGGGTAATACTACACAATCATGGGCATCTCTGAGCTCATATAGTGCGAGGCATGTAGCCTTTTCCAAGGTAGCATAAGCAGCAGTTCAAAAAGATGTGTAGGTTGGCCAAGGAAGCATACGCTTTCCCCACCCTTCCCAGTCGCTAGCAGTCATGTGATAAGGAGAAATAGCTAATGCGTGAGAATTGGCAGATGAATAAATTGGGGAGAAACTGGGGGGAAGTTAAGAAATAATAAATAAATAAATAAATAAATAAATAATAAATAAATAAATAAATAAATAGATAAATATTACATATACCAATATACACAATCATGTGTTATTTGTGTCAAAGAATCCCTTTGAAACATTCATAACAGGAAATAACATTTTGTCCTAAACATATGAAAACTTTCATTCACAACTTTTCATTGGCTGCATCAGGCATCATGGGTTTTTTTTTTACAACCCATATTTTTCCCCTGTGGCCAATCCCCACCCACCAGTTAGTACTCCTTTATCATGCAAACTACCAAACAAATATCTTATAGGAACCAAAGAGAGATAATCAACACCTATTAGTAAGTATCTCCTCATTTCATGTCTCATTTGCATAAAATTTAATTCAACTATTGGTCACTGCCCGAATCAATGTGAGGAACTATGAAATGAAATGAAATGAAATGAAGCATTCTCTGATAAAATGAAAACTAAAATCACCATCAAAAAGATTGTGTGCAGTGAAGGTCCAAACTAAAAAAAAAATTCTGAATTTCCTGTCTTCAAAACTCACCTTATAGCTGTTATTTGAGGTGTTCCACACAACCAGGTCAGGAAGTCCTCCTTTGCTGTGTCTATAGTCCTTTGCCATTCTAAGGACCACTCCACTTAAAAACTGTCCTCCCAGACATGCCACTAAGCTCTGCACCAGCACATAAAAGACATTTATCCATTAATACTCATAACGAAATTAACTCTAATAACAACAAGCATCAGCCACATACATTTCCCTGAAGAGATCTTATAGAGTTTTGGAGCTTATAATCATTACAAGGCAGGTTAGAATGTAGTTTCCACTGGATGAACACTACCTCTTCCTACATCTATGGACTACAGAAAATCAAGACAACTGGTCTTGGTATAATATTAAACATGTTTTTCTAATCATGCGAGGCATGTTATCAGTTTTACTCTATCTAACCATAAGCAAGCAGAAGAACAAGTGTGTTTTACGCAGGGGGGTTTTCCCAAATAAAGTGACCTGGACTTGCTGAAGACAAGAGAATCGCTCCCAGTTCACAAGTGCACAAACTCTTCCCTCCTGTGAATTCCACACTTCAGCCAGCAGCTCCTGCAGTGTTTCCGTGGACGCCTCGGACAACAGCTCAGCTCGGGCCTCGATAGCATCCTTCCGATTCTCATAGAAACAATCAGTGTACAAGTCCAGAGGACATGTCTGCATATCCAGGGAATAACTACATTAGACTTTAGTAATCATGTTGGACAAATTCCAGCACGGCATATAAAGTTAGTTGAGAAACCTTTATATTATATGCACATACTGCAATATATGTGTAGACCTTGTTTAATCTAATACCTGATAGGAAGTCCTGAAGACATCCAAGACATTCATGAAGACAACGTCCCACATCAGAAGACCAAACAATGTAGAGAAGGTAGAGCCTTCACCATGAATGCCTGCAACACACAGATCCATCAGCCACTAATTTCTATTTAACTTTGATATACAACAGAGATTACTTTCATATAAAATTCAAGCTTTATTGCCTTAGGCAACAATGTGTGTTTAAAAACCTTGATCAAAGCCATGTTCTCTGTAGTGTGCCAAAGCCAGCTCCTCTACAGAGCATATGACCATGGTATCACATTCTTCTCCAGAGCCTTCATGCCCAGAAGCAGGCCTGAGGAATACAGATTTGCCCATACCGCCTTCATGTGGAAAAAGCTGGCCTCGAATCGTAACCTATTAAGAGACACAAAAACAGTGTTTATAACTTCTCAGAAGATTTTCAGTCATGTGAAATTATCAAGACGACTGGAGTGGAGTTTTAAAACACTATAAAGAGTTTTAGAGAAACAGTGAAGATTCTCAGGTGACTGGTAAAATGCTTTCAAATTTATACCACAAGTCCAGTCACTTTAACTAGCTTTGTGAAGATGATCTATTTAGCAGTTATCTACTTCTATACATTAGTTTCTGTCCATAAAGATTCTTTCTAAAATGAAGGGTGTGTTTACATGAGTTACACTGTGCACATGGATAGAAGGAAGGTCTCGGAGCAGCAGGCGGTACTTCTTAAAACTCGGTGACTCTTTCATTCTTGTGGCTCTCTGGTGCAGTGACAAACGGTGACCTGTCCGGACCAGGGGATCGTTCAGTCCATCCCTGATGGCGTAGATAGCCTTTAATGTAGAACCCGCCATGACAGTTATAAACTTCATACTTGTTGAAATACAATAGCTACACTCGGTATCACAGTAAGCCATTATTCATGACTTCAAAATAACTTGGTTCATTAATTATTACTGATTCCTATAATGTTTTACGCAAACTAATGATTACTTTCTATGTTTCAAAAAAGGTTCAATTGATTTGAGAATGTATAGGGAATTTTAACAAAATGATAAGTTTGGTGACCCCACACTTATGCCAACAACAACATAATTTTGAAATAATCTTTTGGTAGGACCAACTTGAACAGGTCTATCAAAGGTCACAGCTCTTAAGACATGCTCATGTGGAAGTGTTTTCACCTACACAATCTAGATCATGTTACCTGCTCATGGTGTTTTAGGTGCTGCTGGAGATTGAGCGCCAGTCTGTCCCACCAGCGCCCTCTGTTGTCTGCACAGAACACTGACTGAGACAGAAGAGACCGCAGCTCATTCACTGCATCCTACAGGAACAAAGGAGAAATAATTGTACAGGAATGTTAGCAAATATGGCAATACCTCATATCTCTATTACTCCATCATATAACTACATTTCTCACTGTAAGAAGCATTTTAAATTTTATAACCAGTTCAAATCCTACCATTTGCTACTGCAATGCTGCATTAGCAAAGCACAGCAAAATAAATATTGTGATACATATAATTTCATACTAGGGACAGTGAAGCAGTGGCAATACTCGCAGTAAGGAAATATTATTTTTCGGTTGTTTAGCACTGGCACTATACAATAGACCAAAGGTATGGAAGCAATAGTTTTCTAAAATATAAAAAAACAACACAGTGTGTATTACCAGTAGCCAGTGTTATTTTTAAGTGAAGCACTAAATGTCTGTTTACTTTTGTTACAGCTTTCTATGCCATGTACACACACGCACCTCATAACGACGCAGCCTCTGTAGTATCTCAACTCCACGAGACAATATACGTGTATATGCCCAGCCTACTGTGAAGCAACGCAGGAACACCGGTAACTGCTCCTGCCAACTGCACACAAATACAAGCTCATAATCCTCCCTCTTTAAGCCTAAAAAAAGGCCCAGAACAGAAGGCAATTTTGTAGTTCCTACCTTAAGTCACAAGTTTGTTTCATGTTTTGCCAGTAAGATTTTGCAGAAGCATAAAGGACTAGGGCATCCTCCCAGCAGCCAGCCTGCATTGCTGTAATCACCTCTTGAAGGGTTCGCATGGCAGCTTCATATCTGTTCAGAAGATTGTGTCGTTTAATACTCTGCCCATTTTAAACCGGTTTCAATTCCTCATTTGTTTCAAAATGCACCTAGCTAGAAAAACCTAAACAGAAAAGCTAAAACACAAAAAAGTTGTTACCTGATTAAGTCTTCCCTGTCCCTAAAAACTTGAGCAGACCGCTGAACTGTGTAGGCAGGAAAAGCCAGGCGTCCGGAGTTGACCAGCAGAATAGTGTAGAGTTGGCCTTGACCTCCTGATGCCATTTCCTCCTCCTCCAGAGTGTCAGTAAGAGAGAAAAGCAGAAGGACACGAGAGAACATAGTGCGAGGTTCCCGACACAGAAACACACAGGAGCCTGCTAGCTGTTTTGCCCTGCAGGAGAGGAGAAAGTACACTACATGGCTAAAAGTGTGTGACCATCTCGCCATCACACATACATGAACCTTCACCATACTGTTGCCATCAAGTAGGAAGCACAGAATTGTTTACTATATCGGTGTACTGTAGAATTAAGATTCCCCTTCTCTGGAATGAAGAGCCCTAGCCCAGACTTGATCCAGGACAACAGTGCCCTTATGCACAAAGTAAGGTTTAAAAGACATACTTTGCCAAGGCTGGTGTGGGAGTATTTGAGAAGAACATTGAGAACTTTAGAAGAACACTGATCACTTTGGAGATGAATTGGACCACTGACTTCATGCAAGGCCTTCTCACCCATCATCAGTGCCCTACTTCACTTCAGCTCCTGTGGCAGAATGGGTACAATTACCACAACCATGCTCCAAAATCTAGTGGAAAACCTCTCAGAAGAGTGGAGGTTATTATACCAGCAAAGGGGAGGACTAAATCTGGAATGGGTTGTTCATGAAGCACATGAGTGTGATTGGTCAGTGTCCACATGTGCTCAAAGTGATTTCAAAATTTGGTATGACACCAAGTTGGTATAAACTATGAATTTATCTCGTCACTAAGAACAAACCTTTTAAGAATGACTGCACCGGTGTTGCTTTGGCCGGGGGTAAGAGAAAAGAGAGAGCGCTGTCTGGACAAAAGGAGAAGTCCTTCCACCAGCTGCTGTTTCTGGCTACTGTTCCCTGAACCTCTTAGGTGGAAGGTCTTGGCTAGACTTCGGAGCTCAGGAGCAGGTAGAAGATCCAATACATCTTGAATCTCAGTGAGTTCAGACTCTAAGGCATAAATTTCATTGGAAGGAGTTAAAACCTTTGGGCTTGAAACATCAACGCACAAGCTTTTGAAAGCTAAAAAAATCCCACTCTTGCTCACCAACCTGTCTGGAGGAAGCCGCTGGAGACAAGTTCTTGCACAACAGGATTGAGGTCTGAACTAATCTCAGCATAATCCAGTTTGCTCACTTGCAGCCATTTCAACTTCCTCTGAAACAGACGCACATATAGCATCTGTGCAGGTGCTAGGAAACAAGGAGTGGAGTGTTAGATATCATCAGACAATTCACTATCCTTATGTATAAAACTGATATAGAGCCCATGTAATCTGCATCTATCATGCACTGTGCTACATTTCAGACACTGGATGCTTTACTAGTCATGTTCTGAAGTATATTCTCTACCTGACAGCTGCTTGAACCTCTGGATAGATGAGAGTTCCTCCTTGCTGAAGAGCACTTTGTCATCCTTATTCTCCAGCACTGTTTCCAGAACAGTCAGGAAGTTCTGAAGATAGTATGGCCGTCTGGGTGAACTATGTTCCACAGAGGAGGCACGAGCATCCTGTGGAAGATCACTACCTCCAGCCGGTGCGATAATCTGGTTCCTTTCCACATCCTTGCATTTGGATTTGCTGACGTCATCCTCTGGTAATTGATCAGGGCTGCCAGATTTGGCAGTTCTTTTCCCTAAATATCGTGTTTTCTTCTGCATGTTTGGGGCTACACATGCACCAGGAGACTCTTCTTTCTTCCTCTTCCTTAATCTCAATGAAACAGTGGCTGACTGCGAAGCATCAAGACCCTGTGATTCTACTTTTGGTGTGGCCTGTACATTTCTTTCAAAACAAGGTAGATTTTCAGTTGGTACCTGAGAAGTTAAGGCTGAATTCACGACTAGGTGTTCAGATTGAACACTTATATTTTCATCAAAGTTTTCTTTTTGTGAACTACTTGGCTCACTTAAGATTGGCTCTTCTCTGTTAGACATTTGGGTGCTGTGAACTTTGGAGTCTTCTGAAAAAAGCAGCACTTTTTTGGAGAGCTTTGAAGACAATTGCCCAAGACTGATCATCTTTACCTCTCCAGCATGGGAACTTTTCTTAGGTGACTCTTGTCTCATCATGCCACTCTTTTTAAAATATGGGCTTGTTTTTTCATCCGGATTATTTTCATGCATGCTTGCATTTTTCTCCTCATCTGGACTCTGATGGGCATTATTTGAAAAGGACCAGGATGTTTCTGCTTGTTCATTGTCACGGGCTGTTGTTGTCTGTACATCATTTTCCTCAAGAAAGTCTTGACACTGCGAGTCGATGTGTTCATTGATTTTGAAACGAGGTATGAACTTGCTGCACAGCGGGCAGGCCAGTTTAGAAGGTGGTGTGTTCTTGAAAAATGAAGTAATTGAAGGCCCTTTCTTCAGTTTTGCCTTTCCCTTCTGATCGTCTTTTTTTGCTAAAGAAAGTCTTCTTAAGGCCCTGGCCTGGTCTTTGGATTTGCTTCCATCAGGCTTGGGACCCATGCTCTTCAGATATGTGAAGTAGTTCAGGAGAAACCTAGCACTAAAGCTAGACTTCTGAACCTTAAAAAGCAAACAATTGGCATATAACCATGTGTAGTTATTTGCATATCTGTTTTCAGGCACTTACTTAAACATAAACAAAACAAAATGCTCAGAAATATCTAAAGTATAACTGCAAAAATAGCTTGCTTACAAGATACAGTAGTGTGCAAAAATTACTGACCACTTTTCTGACAAAAACACGTAATGAATCAGTCAGGTTTTACCTACACAAACTGAAGCAAGTGCGAGAACCAAAGTCCTCAGAAGAACTTTGGTAGGTTCTCCAAGATGCCGAATAAAACTTTGCAGCCAATTTCCTTATAAGACTGCACAATTTGTACCCGACACTACTGATACATTTTTAAAAAGCAAAGGGCTGTTTTAATTCCAAATACTGACCTTGTTCAGTTTGTTAGTCTTCTGCTCTTTAAGGTATTAATGTCTTATGTAGAAATGCTCAATTATCATTATTTTTGAAGGCATCTCAGATTGGCATTTCTTTCAAGACTTTTGCACAGCACCGTATAGGAATTGAGCACTTAATGCCTGCCTACAACAATGCCTGGATATTACTTGTCAAAAGTCTTAACAGGTCTTTAGTGTATAACCACAGCCTTTCCACATGTCTGCATACATTTACATGTAATAAAAGTATATGAATATAATTAAATCAGAAACTGTTATGGCATTTGATGGATTGGTCATGAAGGATGTTTTCATTACCTGCTCCAGAAATCAGCATGAATTGTACATTTGCACAGCTGCCATCATCTAAAGACAAAGACGTCTGTTGCCATGAAACCCTAACAAATACAAAATAAACCTTACATTTTGAAATGTTCTAAGAGTTTGGACATAGTTTATAACAAACACGTCAATGTTTTTATTAATCATACAAATTTATGCTATTCTAAATAATTATGTATTTAATAAAAGAAAACAGTATACTCTTGGTGTGGGCCAACACATTGTTAGGCATGTTTGGTGTGTAGGATAGACCGCGATCTGCCTAATTAGGAAGGCATGCAATCATGTTCCTGCTTGTAAAGCAGCAAATCACTCTCACCTAAAGCAATACAGCTCACATTTTTCCAAATGTTTTTATTCACAAATTGTTCTTACATGATTACCTATGCATGTATTACCGTAGGTTCATCACCGAGATTCGACTAACAAATTAACACCACCATTTCTCAGCTCAAACATTATGCAGTCACTGGCACTCAGCAGCCAATCAATAAAGAGCATGAGTCTTCATTTGATCCTCAAAGACAAAATTCGCCATTATACTTTTTGTGCATTGTTGCTCCTTCGACTCCTTACACACACTTTCTCCTCACAGAACAGCACATTTGGCTTGGTGTTTAATCACATTAAGAAATGAATCAGCATATTCCTGCTTAGGTGTGGCACAGCAACACTGTTTTCAAAGAAGACATCAGCTCGAATTGGCGTGCACCATTCTTCTCCCTTTGCTTAGCATGCCTTTAACTAACTCAGGCCTGTAAGCTACACCATTAATATTCACTGGCTGGTTTTCTAATGAACATCCATGACTGGTGGGGGGCCGTAGGTTATGAGCTGAAGAGGCAGAGAAAGGCACTCTACAAAAATTGCATTAAGCGTAATTCGTCATGATCTTTAGAGTTCATGTGTTTCATAAACACCCAGCAATAATAACAAAATACTAACATTTATATTATAGAGCATTAGAATATATTTTTCTAAAGGTTGAATGGCCCTGACACAGGTCCTATACCCCTACTGAAGAAACTAAAGCAATTAAGGTAGTTCTTGCAAGTACACAAACCATCTTTAACCACACCACTATCTTGCCCACTATCTTTCGGTTTGGTTTTGTGTGTGTTCACTTTTTACTCCTGCTGGGTCTTGAATCTTTTTGGTTTGATCTTTTTGAAGATATGCCCCAGATTTAGAGCTTGCATAAACGTCTGCACAACTTCTCAGGCTGGAAGAGAATGTTTGGGCCAGACTTCTAGTAATCACCACTAGAGCCTAGAGAATACACAACGTTTATTCAATAAACTGGCCAATAACCACATACAGCACCAGTCAAATGTTTGGACACACCTTCTAATTTAATGGTTTCCTTTATTTCTTATTACTTAAAACACACTTCACGTCTTAACGTAATGATGGACTGTCGTTTCTCTTTACTTAGTTCTTGGCATAATATGGATTGCTACAGTTGCTGAACAGGGCTATTCACTGTACACCAACACACCACAACTGATGATCTCAAACTCATTAAGAAGGCAAGAAATTCCACTAATTAGCTTTTGACGAGTTGCAGCTGTTCACTGAAAGCGTTCCAGGTGACTCGCTCATGAAGCTGGTTAAGATGATGCCAATATTGTGAAAGCTTCAAGGTAAACGCTGGCTACTTTGAAGAATCTAAAATACAAAACACATTTTGTTCGTCATATAATTCCATATGTATTATTTAATAGTTTCGGTGACTTCAGTATTGTTTTACAAAGTAGAAAATAGACAAAATAAAGAAAGCTTTGAATGAGTAGGTGTGTCCAAACTTTTGACTGGTACTTTACCTGTAGAGCTCCTAACACTAACAAAGACACAGCAACAGTATATAAAGCAATGGTCACAAAGCCAGTTCATGGAGACCTGGCCTTTCTGCAGGGTTTATCTCCAACCAAAATCTAACACATGTCTTTCAGTTGATCAAAAAACTTCTTAAGGCAACGATTAGATGGTCAGGTTGGTACGATGACGTTTGGAGCTAAAGTCTTCAGGGTGGCAG
Organism: Notoglanidium macrostoma; assembly: GCA_030068235.1. Classification (NCBI taxonomy): domain Eukaryota; kingdom Metazoa; phylum Chordata; class Actinopteri; order Siluriformes; family Auchenoglanididae; genus Notoglanidium; species Notoglanidium macrostoma. The sequence goes on along the minus strand of JAQQZR010000037.1, from coordinate 13,406,776 downwards.
ATCTCCAGGAACAGGGTTGGTGACCACTGATATAAAGTCATTAAATTTAGCTCAGCATAAACATCTGCAGCAGTAAATATAAATTTTAAAAACATCACATATAATAGTAAAACACAGACAGGAACCATTTTACTGCACTGAGTACTTTTACTGCTGATACTTTAAGTACATTTTCTTGATAATAGTTACATCCTTTTACTTAAGTAAGGATGCAGGACTTTTACTTGTAGTGGAGTATTTTCATAGTGAGATGTTCGCACTTTTACTTGAGTAAAGGATCTGAATACTTCTTATTCCACTGATGATGCCGAAACCACCGTCTCACCGCAGGAGGTTTTAAACTCTTTGCCTTGATATCGGATATGGTTTCGGTCTTCCCAAAACTTTACTTTCTTTTTTCAACACCCTCAAACCTTTCCCTTTTATAGACTTTAAAAGCCATTAGTGTTGTTTGCTTTGGGAAATTGAAAGCCACTCAGTGCCATGTACCTTGCATTGCCTTATGCTCTTTAAACATAATAGAGATTTGCCCAATGGCATGTTCAACCTTTTAGTGTTTTGTGCCCAAATCTGATCAGCAGGATCTGTTCACCCTCCATGCAGTTTCTATACCGAGTGTCCCCTTTTCTGATTTCATGAAATTCCTTTCACCATAATTGTCACCTTATGTTCTTGAGTACTCTTTTCTCCCAATGCACATAATCACAAACATAAATATCATGTTTACTAATTTGACATTATCGAGAAAGACAGATAATCAGATGTGCTCATTCAGTTGAGGAAATGTGGAAAACAATACCTACATTCATTCTAATAATAGCATTTCATGATGTAGTTTGTAAAGGTTATGGCCTCTAAGGCTTGCAATGTGAAATTCAATTTCAGTGAGAAATCACGAGCCTTCCCTGGACTGAAACGGACAACCTACCGCTAGCACATGGCAATCTAATACATCACTGTTTCCTATTGTGTCTAGAGATTGTATGATTATTACATGTCTAGAAACACAAACCTGAATTTACAGTCTACATGTTTACTGCACAACATTTACGATGAACCTGCACATTTCTTTGTTAATACTCAGTGCTTTACAAGTTTGAGCTGAGATTATACTCGTCTGTCCAATTTACACATAAAACAAGTGAACACTTACACATGAGCTTCATTCAGTACTAACTGTGGAAGTTGGTACTGAATCACTGGACCTCGGTGTCAAATCTCTCAGCACCGAGCCACTCGATGCTGATGTTTATAACAACAAAGCGAAGGATGACGTCTTAAACTAGCAGTTTGCAGAAACCGCTCGCTGCCCATCAATAACAAACCCGTGGCTGAACACTAAATGGGACCCAATTTATTATGGGACTCGCAGCGCACTGAGAATGGTCTAAAAAGCAATTCTATCATATGCTATATACTGTATCAAGCGGTAAAACATGCTACCAGACAGTTACCTAATTACAGTGCATGAAGTCAAACGGTAGAAGGAAGTAGCGAGCGCGAGAACGGTTTTCATATTTCAAAATAAAGGTCTTACCGGACTTTGTCGATTACTTTCTCCCAACATGGAAAAACTTTAAATGTGGAGTACAAATGAATGCAGCTCGTTTGTTTGTTTACAGGTGCCAATTCTTTGATACATACGTTTAAGAAAAAATATAATTTCAAAACCTTATGAGTATATATTAAAAAACGTTATGAGTAAGTAAGTAAATAAATAAATAAATTATTCATTTCTAGGCAATTAATGGCAAACATTTTTGCACGTAATTCAGCCTGCGTCGCAGAATCTGGCGTTAATTACCTTCAGGTGTATTGTGGTCTATTCCAACTTTGTGGCAACAGTTTGGGGAAGTTCCACATATGGGTGTGATGATCAGGTGTCCACACACTTTTGGCCGTATAGTATACATGAAGGTAAATGCAGAGTCAAATTTATCAGATTTCTTCGTCTTATTAGTTTCAACATATATATTTTAATTCTGTTTACATGGTCATTTACTGTACACCAAAATGGCCTCAATTAGTCCAGTTCCTAATACATTATAGAACCAGTGATGCTTTAGGCATTTGAAATATTTTTTGTAATAAAAGCTGTACTAATGGATCACCATGAGAAGGGAGTTACTGCATTAAGAGAACCACAATATAATCAGGGAAAAAAACATGAATGTCAATTAATAAATGTATGCTAAACAAGAATCATCGATTAAGCAGCAATTTCAGGTTTATTATTCAATTGAGATTCCCCAAGGCTTAAGAGATGCATTCGAATGGTGGACTATCACTGTTGTGAAAGTCACAAGTCAATCAGCATACAGTAGGTTAAGCCATTCTGTTCAAACATGCACATTTGAGCCACAAGGTGGAAGCATTTACTTCTTACCAAAATTTCAAGGGGTGCAACGAACACGTATTCACAGTCAGTCCTGCTGTGCATAAAACCCAGGCCCATGATAATAACCTCCTCCAATTTCTCACATGGCAACAAGCCAGTTTACACTAACACCCAGTTCTTCTTTCTTATTGAATTAATGCTTTTCCTTCTTATCGCGTCATTGTGCTAATGTTTTAAATCAGCACCCACAAAATGTTTCAGCGCTGCATAATAAAATCAAGACTATTCTTTTAACCAGTAATACATGAGCCTCCTGATCATTTCAATGGGTCTTGTCCTACATCAGTCTTCCTGTGTATTCATTTATACATTTAACCACTTCCTGATTAATTTCCTGACTGTCAAATTTTCATGTAAATGGTGCACACAGTTGAATCCTGAGCTTGGGTTATGGTCTGTGTGGAGTTTTGTGCATGTTGGTTTTCTCTGGTTTACTCCCACCTTCCAAAACCATTCTGGTAGGTGGATTAGTTACTCTAAATTGCAGCTACATGGGAAAGAGTGTGTGAACATATTTGTGCATGTGCGCGTTCCTGGGTTTAGGAACAGCCTTTCGAACAATGCAGAACATAAAGGCGTAAAATGGAAAGATAAACTAAATCTTCTTACACATTTCAGTTGAAAGATGAGTGTATTTAAATTCTAAACCCAAACCATATCTGTCTCACTTCATCTCTATTCTATGTATACAATCCTTCTTGGCAACTAGCAATAATTCCTTAACAGGAATTTACTCCCCGTACTCAGGGCCTCTTCATCCCACCTGGTCGGCTATAACACTGTTTAGTGGTAGAGCTGTTTGAATTGAACTCTAGGAATTGGGTTTCTTGACACCAGATTAAGTCATTTCAAAGGGTTAATTATAAATAATTTACTTTTTCATGTCCATGTCCTTTCTTTTCAACATCATCATCATCACCATCTTTCGGCTATTCCCGTTAGGGGTCACCATAGCGGATCATCTCTTTCCACTTTTTCCTGTCCTCCGCATCTTTCTCTGTTACACCTACTACCTGCATGTCCTCTCTCGTCACTTCCACAAATCTCCTCTTACGCCTTCCTCGTTTCCTCTTGCCTGGCAGCTCCATCCCTAGCATCCTTCTCCCAATATATTCAGCATCTCTCCTGCACATGCCCAAACGAACATAACCTCACCTCTCTGACTTTGTCTCCAAAATGTCCAACCTGTGCTGACCCTCTAATAAACTCATTCTTAATCCTGTCCATCCTCGTCACACCTAGTGCAAATCTTAGCATCTTTAACTCTTCTACCTTCAGCTCTGCCTGCTGTCTTTTGGTCAATGCCACCATCTCCAACCCATATAACATGGTCTCACTACCATCCTGTAGACCTTCCTTTCACTCTTGCTGGTACCCTTCTGTCACAAATCAGTCCTGATACTCTCCTCCACCCACTCCACCCTGCCTGCACGCTCTTCTTCACCTCTCTTCCACATTCCCCGTTACTCTGAACTGTTGATCCCAAATATTTAAACTCATCCACCTTCACCAACTCTACTCCCTGCATCTTCATCATTTCTCTGTCCCCCTCATTTATGCTCATGTATTCTCTCTAGAGCAAATATCCACCTTTCCAGGGTCTCCTCAACCTGTTCCCTACTCACACTACAGATCACAATGTCATCCGCAAACATCATAGTCCACGGTGGCTCCTGTCTGATCTCGTCTGACAACCTGTCCATTACAATAGCAAATAAGAAAGGGCTAAAAGCTGATCCTTGATGTAATCCCACCTCCACCTTGAAAGTATCTGTCACTCCTACAGCAGATTTCACCACTGTCACACTGCCCTTGTACATATCCTGTACCACTCTTACATACTTCTCTGGCACTCCCGACTTCCTCATGCAATACCACAACTCCTCTCTAGGCACCCTTTCATATGCTTTCTCTAAGTACACAAAGACACAATGCAACTCCTTCTGGCCTTCTCTATACTTCGCCATCAACAACCTCAGAGCAAACATCGCATCCGTGGTACTCCTTCCTGGCATGAAACCATACTGCTGCTTGCTAATCGTCACCTCCCTTCATAACCTAGCTTCCACTACTCTCTCCCATAACTGCATGCTGTGGCTCATCAATTTTATCCCTCTGTAGTTACTACAGCTCTGCACATCACCCTTATTCTTAAAAATCGGCACCAGTACACTTCTTCTCCACTCCTCAGGCATCTTCTCACTTCCCAAGATTACATTAAACAATCTGGTTAAAAACTCCACTGCCATCTCTCCTAAACACTTCCATGCTTCCACAGGTATGTCATCTGGCCCAACAGCCTTCCCATTTTTCATCCTCTTAACTTCCTCCTTGCTAATCCATTGCACTTCCTTATGCACAATCCCCACATACTCTTTCCATCTGCCCAACACACTCTCCTTGCTTGTGAGTACATTTCCATCATCATCCTTTATCACCCTAACCTGCTGCACATCTTTCCCAGCTCGATCCCTCTGCCTATCCAATTGGTACAGGTCCCTTTCTCCATCCTTAGTGTCCAACCTCTCATACAATTCACCATACACCTTTTCTTTAGCCTTCGATACCTCTCTCTTCACCCTCTCATCTCCTTGTACTCCTGTCTACTTTCTTCATCTCTCTGACTATCCCACTTCTTCTTTGTCAGCCTCTTCCTCTGTATACTGTCCTGTATGTCTTCATTCCACCACCAGGTTTCCTTGTCCTCCTTCCTCTGTCCAGATGTCACACCAAGCACCTTCCTAGCTGTCTCCCTTATCATTTCAGCTGTAGTTGCCCAGCTATCTGGTAACCTTTCAGTGCCACCCAGTGCCTGTCTTAATTCCTCTCTGAACTCCACCTTACAGTTTTCCTTTTTCAACTTCCACCATTTGATCCTTGCATCTGCCCTCACTCTCCTTCTCTTCTTGATCTCCAGTGTCATCCTACATACCACCATCCTTTGTTGCCTAACTACGCTTTCCCCTGCCACCACTTTGCAGTCTACAATCTCCTTCAGGCTGTCTCTCCTGAATAGGATATAATCCACCTGTGTGCATCCTTCTCCACTCTTGTATGTTACCCTGAGCTCCTCCCTCTTCTTAAAATATGTATTTACCACAGCCATGTTCAACCTTTTCACAAAATCCACAACCATCTGACCTTCTGCATTCCCTTCCTTGACACCAAACCTACCCATCACCTCCTCATCTCCTCTGTTCCCTTCACCAACATGGCCATTTAAGTCCGCTCCAATCACCACTCCCTCATGTACACTCTTCACCATGTCATCCATATCACTACAGAATTCTGCTGTCTCCTCCATCACACACGCAATTTGTGGGGCATATGCACTAACCACATTCATCATGACACCATCAATTTCCACTTGCATAACCATCAGTCTGTCAGACACTCTTTTCACCTCCAAAACACTCTGGACCAACTGATCCTTAAGGATAACCCCTACCCCATTTCTCCTCATATCCTTCCCATGGTAAAACTATTTGAACCCTCGTCCGATACACCTAGCCTTACTCCCCTTCCATCTGGTCTCTTGCACACACAATATATATCAACCTTTCTTCTCTCCATCATATCAGCGATCTCTCTCCCTTACTACCAACATTCAAAGTTCCTACCCTAGCGTCCACTCTCTTTACCTTCCTCCTCTCCTCCTTCCTCCTCTTCTTCTCCTTCTTCGGCCAAGAGTAACCCAATTTCCACCAGCACCTTGTCGGCTAATGGTACTGGTGACGGTCATTGTTAACCCGGGGCCCGACCGATCCGGTATGGAAATCTGTGTTCTTGTCCGCATGTTTGATTTGGAAAAGTTTTATGCAGGATGCCCTTCCTGACACAACCCTCCCCATTTATCCGGGCTTGGGACCAGCACGCAGAAATACACTGGGTTGTGCACCCCCTTGTGGCTGGGTTCCTTTCTTTTCAAAATGAGCTTTCCAAATTACTTCATCTGGATGATGGACCTAATGCACTGTGTTAACCTAGAAATTGTTTTAACTTCAACATTCATGATAAATAACTGCCATTTTATTTAGCAATATCATTTGAAGAGCTAACACTGGTTAAATACTGGTTAAAGATTCTGGTTAAACCAGGACTGAACCTGTATCTGATCCTCCTATTTCTATTATGTCACACTCTGGGCAAATTGCACTTGCAGGTTGATACGTGGAAGTGACTGCTGGTAGGTCACTGACTAACTGTCTGTGTGCTGTGGGGAGGGACTCCACTGTGTAAATGCAGGTCAGCCCATTTGCTGAAGGAAGTGACTGTGCAACAGTACCTGAGTGCAGGTAAACAGGTGATTCTTCCATTACATTCCCTTCAGTTTGTGCTATGGCTACCTCCTGGGCAGAGAAGTATAATCTCTGAGCAATTTTAACCTCAAAAGAGTACAATATCAGCACCTGAAGTAATTTTCTTTCTCAGAAGAGAGCAATATCAGAATGTTGGTATTTAATGAGTACATAATGGTAATTTATGAGTGATAGCTGTTATTGTTTGGTGAAGTGCTCCATCAGGATTTGTTATGAAGTCTCATGATATCTTTTATACAAGGCCTCTACTAGGTCCAAAAGAAACCATGCTGGTGGACCAGAATGTCCTGTAGTCCTACAGCTGAGAAATACACCACTTGGCTTGACAAGAATGGCCTGAGGACAACAGTGACATAGCACAAGTCTTTTATAGGCTGCCCAAGTGAGGTTATAATCATGAGTTGACGACTTCGCTATTATTATGCGGCAAGGAAGAAGGCAATGGGGAAAAACTTCACTACTTCTGAAGGAAACCATACTAGCATTAACAACAGGTGGAGCCATGGTTTATTTGGCAGGAATGGGGTTATCTGCAGTCTGGCATAGTCCATCAAATGTGCAACAGCATCATCCATAATGATAATGATGGTAATTGTGCCAATCATGCGACAAAGCATCTTGGCCCAAAACAAACATGTATATCACTGTCATGTCTGTGAAGTACCTTGGATAGCAAGCTGTCTGTCAGTTCACAAATCAACAGATCGACTTCCACTCTGCTGTGTTCCACCTCGTAACGAGGTGAACCACCTCATTAATTTGCTAAGCCAATTTGCCAGTGGACACAGTCCTGCTGTGAGACAGCACATCTGCTATTATAATTGCATGTGGTCACTTGAAATTTTCTGGCTGCATCCATGATTGAGCTCTGTCTTCCATTAAGGTTCTCTTTGCCCACACACTGAGCTTCATGCCAATGTCCTAAACAGATTCTGTAGGAATGAATAAAAACCCTTTTCTTGTGATGTTTAGTCCCAGAGCTTCCACATGAGATGTGGACTGGTGTATCACAGTGTCAGAGGAGACAGGAGAACCAGAGTGGGATCACATGGGATCTGTTCTTCTTGTTGACCGTGACACTTTGACCAGTAGACAGGAAGTAATGTAACATGAAAGAAAAGCATTTGAAGTCTCTGGTTTTCAGCTCACCACTATTTCTGACTGCCTCACTGCAGAGGCAATGTTATTAGTTTGTACATTCAATGTGCTCTTAAACATGCATAAGAGCTCCAGTGAAACTGGAATATTGTGAAATAGCCCAATATGTCTGGGAGCATATACTACAAAATCAGCTGTTGCCAAGGCAGCTTGAATACCAGCCTGAAGTGCATTCACAGAATTTTCTGATGATGGCCAATATATAAGCACTTTCCACTGAGGTGGGCCACATGCTTAGACAACCAGCCACAGAGCGTGCATCAGGGTATGTTTCTGAATGGAAGGAATTTATGAATTCAAAAGAATTAGAATGAAAATATGCATCAACACATACTTCCCAATGGTAATAACATGGGACAAGAAAACAAGCAGACTTGAATCTCCACTAGTTATCTTTAAGCTGTCTTACTAGTTAATCTCCACATGCTAAACTTTGACTCAAGACTTTTACGCATACCTTATTTTAAGTGTTATGTTTGTAGGACTTGTCTTGGACTCATTAACTTTATGTCAGAATTAACCTATTCTTTATTTTATAGTGTTGTTTTACTATTGGGTTACTATAGCTACCCCTTAAGTGCCCAGTTTATTGACTTTACTATTAAATATGAATTATCCAGTGCAGTGAAACCAATAGGTATTAAAGGGTATGTAGTCATCTTAATCAAAGTATATAATTCACTGGGTCCTGTGCATTAATGTTCACAAATTTCATTATTAGCAGGAAAAAACACTGAAATATACTGTAAGCACATAATGTTTCATATCCAATAGTTTCACAGCATCAAAAGTACAGTGACAGCATTTCCCAAAAATAGGACAGCCCTCACGGAGACTGTACGTAACTCATTTGTAAAAAGTTTATTTAGAAACAAGTCAAACATAACACTTCAGTTAACAGTCCTCCCTGTTTAAAAATGGGGGGAAAACTTAAACCATATAACATAGAAAAAGCATCCTTAAGCCCTGATGGACTTAAGGGAAAAAAAAAGTAAGCAATAAAAACTGAATTACATACTTCTTCATAGCATGACCTGAAAATGAAAAGGCAATCCTCCATCAATAACTTAAACGACAATTAAGAAAATAAACCATTTATTTAAAAAAATGAAATGTGTGAAAATCCATTCCCTGGTGTGTATCTTGTCTTAATGCCAGCATTAAGTAAAAGGTTGATGCAGAATCTCAGAATGTTATGAGGTGCAGCAATGGTGGTTTTTGACACACAGCACAAGACACACCTGGCAGGGGGGGTGAGAGGGAGTGTGAGAGGGTTTCCTATTTCCTGCTGGATTGTACAAGGAAGAATCAAGACATGGCAGTAACTCCAGCTCGAGACTCACCACTGATTTGGCGGAGTTGTATGAATAAAGATGGGACCTTCAAAGTGACCACTTCTCGGATTATTTGGTGATAACAATTACTGCTTTAATAATAGTCAAGCAGAAACTTCCTTAACATGGAGCCATCAGATCATTTTTGCACACATACATCTTGCTGTGAAACTTTTTGGTTGTAGCTAGAGGTAGGCTATGCTTGATTAATAGGCTACATCTTAAAACCAATTTAATAGACATATTGAGTACTGCATTTATGACCTAGAATGAGCTACGACCTGCATAATTTCACTGAGGTAATGCAGTTTCAGTTCAATTATTAAAGGCAAATAAAGTCATTCAAATTTTCAGAGGACTCACCTCTACTGAGCTACTCGTACTAATCATTTCCATCTTACTGCTCCGTACCTGTACCTGTTTGAGCTTCCTTTAAAACCTACAAATAAAACATTTATTTTCCCCAAAAGCAATGATCCAAAAACATTATTCTAAAGTTTACTAAGATTACAAAGATTACTTTTGAACCAGCTCTAATAGCTCAGATCTAAAATGTAGTCTAAGTAAAATTTATAATTTAGTAATAAATTACATTGTGAGTGGCATGGCTGACTACTCAGTGTAGAAACAAAAAATGAATCAGAATCGAGCACGCTGCGTTGAGCACATTTTTGCGGAAGCACACTGAGCCTGCGTCTCTCAGCCCGTTATAAAGCAGTATTCATTATGGCCACTAAGTTTTGCTTAGTATGTTCTTTAAGGCTACACTGATTTTGGGAACATCACCTAAGACCACTATAATTATAAAAGCCTCAATATGAACATTTTGGTGAAAAGCTTGAACATACTTACAAAAAATTCACTACGACTGATCTTTAACACACTACAGACACTCAAAACTCAAATACAATATCATTTGAAGTTAAAAAAAAAAAAAAAATTATTTTATGAATATTGGTATACATCTTTGGACGAAAAAACTAAATAATCAATATTTCAAACTTGACCTGTCTCTCAATTATTTTATTTTTTATTTTTTTTTAAGTTTTGAGTGACTTTCTTTTCTTACTAATGACACCAATCGTCATCTTACTCAAGTAAACCATTCACCCTGTATTCTTTTAACGAGAGCTCCAGAAACCCAAAGGACCAAAATCCTGAAGACAACAGAGCAAAACATAAATCTGATATTTAGCTGTCTTGAAATATTTCATCATGTTGTGGTTTAACTTAAAAAAGGTAACGTTGCATATTTTGATCATATTTTCTAGAGAGAGTTGAAACAAGCAGCACCAATAGGAGGGAAAGCTAGCCTACATTTTCTGTCAAGGCATAGAAAAAAGATCCTCAACTGGCACAAACATGAAAAACACAACAAAATGGAATAATAAAAGGTGGAAGCCAATATGAGCTGGTTGACCTTAATATGCGCTTCTTGCTGCTTGGTGCTTTCAAAGTGTGTTTTGATGTACACTAACAAGAAAAGAGTGGAAGATGCTAAGAACATGAGGGATGATGACAAAATGATAAGCCTTCCTTGTCAACAAGATCAGCAGCGTCTTTTACTTTTTTCTGTTTTTCACTACCTTATAGCACAAATTTAACTAACTGGTTTCTCCTACAAAAGCGCAAGGACACACAAGTTATAGATATAGAAAATGAAAAATACAAAAAAGTAAACATTTTGACTTTCACACAAACAAATATGAATAAAAATAATAAGAATGCCGTTTCATAACAATAGTGCCAAAAATTAAAATAAGATAGCTTGCATAGGGGGATGAAAGAAATTGTAGGTAGGAACACTTACCGGAAGGCATCATGGGAACTTATTTGAAAGTATCATATAGTGCAAAACCCCAAGAAGGAACGGGGGGGGAAGGGAAAAGAATTAAATACAACGTATCCCCCATAACCAGGTTAATACCAGCCCAAACCAACATACACCCTGCCAGAACATTTTAGCAAGGGAGTGCTATGAAACCCTCCCCCTTCCCCCCACCCCCCGCATGTGGACTTTGGTCTCTTGAGTAATTATTTGGGGTGATGGAGATGTGAGATTGTTGTGGTGATGGAGATACTGTCACCCTTTCCCTCCCCACTGGATTGTTGATTGCCGTTAGCGCATCTTGTGATCGTCAGTGTTGCCCATGTTGGAGCCAGGGCTGGGGTCCTGCTGTCGCCTGGGCTGTGCCCCACACACACACACACACACACACACACACACACACACACACACACACACACACACACACACACACAGGAGAGCACAGTTAACACGAATGGAGTGGTAGATATTTTGAAGATTGGACCTATACATTTTCAAACACTGTCATGATATGGGACTTTAGAAGCGAGAGCAGAAGAATAAGCAGTTCACTGTAGGGTTTTGATCAGAAAACACGTTCATAAAACTTAGCAGACATCAGTCAACAATTGATATAGCTTTAATCACACCTTAAACATGTTCACTGCAGTTATAATGGACATCACAGAATCCACTCACTACCTCTGCCTTTCAGTCAGGACATTTATGGTGGAAGTACAAGCACAGCTGAGGCATGTAATATGTTAGCTAGTTGCTAGCTTATCTGCACTGTATTCTGTTTAAGAATCAAGTGGTGGTTTTATCTAAATTCAGAAGCTATTTACTGGCTTTAAATTTGTGTTGTGCAATTTATACAAGACGTGATGAAACGGAATGTAGTTCCAAGTTCAATGTTGTGATAACGCTCTCATGCTGTACATTGAATTAGGTAGATCAGCACATGTAGGATTTTTTAACATTACATAAAGTGGAAACTTAAAATCTATGCAATTAAAACTATGCAAACTATAAACACCGGTACATACTGGATGGCTTCATGAAAGAGCCAAATCATTTTTTCTAACATGCAGGAAGTAAAAGATACAGCAGGGGGCAGCAGAGCACAGCTCCAGTGCAGACGCTAAAAATGGAGCTACTTTTTTTGTTTGAGTGGCAGGCAGTCATTAGTCTTCAAATCATTTAAAAATAAAAAGATGACTGCTGCCCCGTATCACAGATACATATGTTTATGTGCATATGCCTAAATCTCTCCCAACATAGACTCGAGACATGGATAGGGCAGACGGACAAGCAGACATAGAGGCAGACATCGTGTGAGCTCATCGTCCACCTGACTAACCGTTATAGCAGCTTCTAAGCCTGGCGCTGATCTAAACTTTTATTTCTCAACCTCCATGCATAAACTTTAGCCGTTAACAATAAAGCATGAAGCCTGCCGATTTTTTTTTTATGTGATCATACTGGCATATGAGAATGAATCAGCAGTAGCTCAAACCCATTATGCCTTTTTCCACTGCCATTACTCACTCACATTGCGGTTAGTGAGAGCAAAATGAGACGAGGATTGTAATTCAAAGAGCTTTGAGTTTTAAAACGCATACATACAAATTAGAGTCTTTGTGCCCTGTAAACAGAAGTTAAACGTTACAGATTTAAATTGTACAACAGCATGTCAGTCAAACCTTGGAAATATCGACGAAGCTTTTAATTAGGCCTCAAACACCAAATATAATGTGACTCTAGGTCTGGGTTTTTAACTGACCAAAAAGATAAGGTTTTTGCTGTCAGCACTACAAACCACAATACTTATGAGCAATCTGAATATGTAGCATACAGTAGACATTATAGCTAATGCTGCATTCATGGTACCTTGTAAGTGGGAATTTTCCCCACCTCGGGATATTCAACAAGCAAAGTGAAAAAAAAAAAACAAGGACACCTCCAAGCATGTCTTTTGTTTGCTCTATCAGAGTAAATAAAACTCATAAAAAGCTACTTTAACTGCACTTTTACAGTAACAGGCCTGAGTGGCTACCGGTACTGTTCTACTATAGAGAACCTTTCATGCGTCATTTTGGACTGAAATTGCATCACCACAAAACCAGCAGATTATAGTGAGTAGCTTAGCTACAAGCTAGCCAGCGGACAATAGAAAGTAATGTTAGTAACAAGATAACCAGCTAAAGTTAGTGCTAATTATAATGTTGATGGTTACCTTCTCAGAACAGCGATCACTATGGTTAGTGTTATAGATTTAATCAAGTTCTGTATATTAACTGATTCGCAGCCAATACTGCTATAAACTCATTTAAAAGGCCCGAAGGGGTACTTTACGCTGTGCACAGTGTGCATGGCCATGTTGTTTTGCTGTCACTCCCTAGATAAGGAAAGAGCTGGTAATTGAGAAGACGAGTTGAAATTTCAAGCTGAGGGGCATTTCTGGTGTATTTTACCAGTTGCAGGCAGGGAATTACAAGTTGCAACTTCGCCTCAAACGCAGAATAAACTCTAAGCGTCTGCTTGCGTGTACGTCCAGATCAAAAGAAAACAATATCGATCATATGGAGCCAAGCAGGAGTGTTTGCCTGTACCGCAAGTCAATAGAGCTTAGATTAGGCTGGGCGAGACAGCACTCCTAATGAAGATGATCAATACTAATGATATATTAATACTTTCTTGGCCTGAGCATCAGTCATGCGCTAATCCCACCTGCAGTAAACCCCGAAAGTTGGATGAAAAATGGCCCATCTATTCTCCATCCATCAGAGAGAATGCCATTAAACTCTTACCACAATCCCCCCAATTCATACATCTCTGTGGTGGGACCATACACTCATACACTCTCACATACACACACAATGCCTTAAATATTACACATGCAGACAGAAAAGTGAGTCTCTGTTACACACACACTCAACATCCTCTCAGTCATATCCAGGGTGATTCTGTTCACTCTAAACAACAAGTTCTCATTTGCAACCTCGCCATCTTCCTCAGATAATGTACTGTCACCCCTTCCCTGTCATTTCAATAAACGTTTCTGCACAAAATAGAGGGTTGCATGTCAGATGAGAATCCTGGCCAAATTTGAACCATTATTCCCTTAACCAGAATAAATAAATGGCGATAGGGAGCTGGAGAGGAGAGAAAAACTCCAGAGCCACGATCTCAAAAGAACCTCCAAGATTCAAAGGCGTTATACCGCCGGTAAGATGAGAAAGTGTTTATTAAAGTATAATTACAGGGGGGCAGAGATTATGGATTGCCTTGGCTGTCATGAATGAGAATGTCAGAATTTTCACCCTCACTAAAAATGCATTAAAAATGATATAATATGATTGATTTTCTAAGTGTTCACTAGAAGGACTGGCCAAACCATGCTGGGACTCTCAAAGACCTTGATAATATGATAGCAGAATATATATGTATATACTTACACACAGTTTTCTACATCCTATATTTTTTTTGTTGTTGTTGTTTAAATGGCACCATATTAAAAACTCTAACCCAGAAAAAGCTGTGCGAATCAAGAAATTCTTATTATTATATGTTGAGTGAACTACAAAATGTTTGAAATTATTTGATTTTATTGGAACAATCTAGATCTAATTTAATTTAAAAAAGGCCAAATTAGAAATGTGTATATATATATATATATATATATATATATATATAGGATATAGAAAAGAATAAGTTTCAAAATGGTTTTTTTTTTTGCTTTTTTTGCTTTTCAGCCTAAATTAAAAAAACCAAAACCAAGATTTGTCCTTTATTTACCCATAGTTCCTTACAACATCCAAGCAAAAGAACTAGAATAACTTGCTTTGATAAAGGATCAGCCCCCACCCCTCTTTAGATCATCACTTGTAAAGGTAATCAGGTGTAGCCTTCTGGATTGCACACCAAGGCAACTGGATTCCTCCTGTGATCAACTGTGATCATTTTCATTAGTTTATATTCCAAGAGCATTTAAGTGCTTGATAGTGCATTTCAAAGCAAACTTGGGTGGCAAGGCATTTTCAAAAGAACTCAGAGATAAAGTTGTGGAAAGGCACAAGGTAAGGGAACAAAAATATTTTCAAAAGCATAGTTAAGTCCATGATTAAGAAGTGTGTGGTACCACCAAGACCCTGCTGCATCGGGCCATCCCTCCAAACTGAATGGCCGAGTGAGGAAAAATCTGACCAATGCCAACAAGGAGTTACGGGACCTTAAGGCAAAGACCGGTCATTATGTGACAACAATTTCATAAGGGCATCACAAATCTGTCATGTATGGGAAGATCGAAAGAAAAAAAGCCACTCCTTAAGAAAGGTCACAGTAGGTCTTGTTTGAGCCGAGTGGAAAATGTGCTATAGTCAGAGGAGACCAGAGTCAAATATTTTGGTCTGAATGCCATCCCCATCCAATGAACACCGTGACTATATTAAAGCATGGTGGTGGTAGCATCCTGTTGCGGGGGTGTTTCACTTATGATGGTACTGCAGCACTTGTCAGGATAAAAGGAAAAATGGATGGAGCAAAATACTGACAAGTTCTTGAGGAGAACCTGCTGCCCTCTGCCAGACAGTTGAAGATTAGAAGAAGGTTCAACTTTCAATATGACAGTGACCTGAAGCACACCATCAAATTCATTATACAGTGACTGAAGAAGAAGAAGGTGAATGTCCTTACGTAGTCTAGTCAAAGCCCGGACTTTTACCCTATTGAAAATCTGCCAAATGACTTGAAGATTGCAGTCACCATCCAAACTGACTGAGCTTAAACAGTTCTGTAAAGAGTGGGCATATATTGCTCAGTCTAGGTGTGCAAAGTTGCTAGAGAGGTATCCCATAAGGCTGCAATTAAAGCAAAAGTTGCTTCCACAAAGCATTAATGTAGGGTGTGATCCTTCATTGATTTGAGTTATTTAACATTATTCTTCATAAATGTTGCCTTCAGTTTATTTTCACTTGGATATTGTAAGGTCCAGTGAGTAAAGCTGGAAACATTTCTACAGGCACTGTAGCACAGCATACATTTTTTGCAGTCAGTACTAGCATAATCTCTGAGCCTTTATCTATAGTCTTAACATCTTCCCCTCTTTAAAAAAAAGCATTCATTTAGGGCCCCATTCGGATCTGAGAGCAAGCAGTTAACAAGTTCCACAAAGATTAACTTTCCTAATTTAATTGGTTTTCTGTGTCATTTTGTTTGGTCTGTGGCAATAATAGTGATTAAAATGTAATAAAATGTAAGAAACTCAAGGTGTTCAATAACTTTTGAATGGCAGTACATGCAAAACCTTCAGTAACTGTATGAATATGGATCATGACTGAGGTTTTGTAGAATAATATACAACAGAGAGTGCAGAAACAAATATTAAGCATGAATACACAGATCAAGCTGTTCTAACGCATACACATGCTCTAATAGAACATCTTCACAACAGATAAACCCATGCAGTCTCTTGCACACACGCACACACACGCTCAGACGCACACACACTCGCACACTTACAGGCACAGACATGGTTTAGTGCATGACACAGGGATAGAGAGAAGCAGAAGAGACAGACCCTGGTCCGTGAATGCCATCAGTCCCAGATTTTTGATGCCACTGGGTCCTAAAAAACACAATTTGGTTTTCATCTTAGGAGCGCAGTTTGGATTGACTTCAGAATGATTCTGTATTAAGCAAAGTTTTTGCCTGCACTGAGCCACGAGTCAACAAGTAAAGCACATGTATTGCACACGCACACACGCACACACACGTGCGCGCACACGCAAACACACACACACACGTGCACACATGCGCACACGCGCACGCACATACACGCGCACACATGCGCGCACACACACACACACACACACACACACACACACACTTAACCTTAGTTAAAACTCAGTTGCATTGTACCATATTCTCATTTTTAAAAGTTCATAACAGAAGTAACAATTAGTTCTAAGCATCGTACATTATGTTAGTGGCTGTAATGAAAATGCTAGCAGAATAAGTATACCTGCAGGACAATAGAAAATACAGCAAGGAATTACACACAGGAAGGTAGAACACACACATATATTCATACACACCAAGAGTTTTACCTTTTTGTCCCACCACAATTCTAAATATTCATAATATGCTGTTGTGTATGCATGCATTACCTGCCAGCTAAAAATGACACATTCACACACATGTGCTATCACACATGTACATATACACTCACCTCTAGGTCCTCACGGTGTGAACGATCCCTGTCCTCAAAATCCCGAGTCCTCCTGCGAGCCTCCTCAAAGGCAGCCTGAGCAAGAGCATCCTCATGCTTCACACACACACACACACACACACACACACACACACACACACACACACACACACACACACACACACACACCCACACACACACACACACACACACACACCCACACACACACACACACACACACATACACACAGAGGGCACATCATACCACATTAATGCATATGAAAATGAGAAATAGCTTTATTGAAAGGTAAGTCATTGTTGCACAATATGTGCTGTGGTATGTTTTTGGTTATACCTGTGCTCTTTCATCATCATATTCCAAACAGCCCATGCCATCCAAACGTTGCAGGTCAATCCAGCCTCTCCATATCACACACACTCCATTTAAGATCATAGGGGCCTTCAGGTACACCTGTACGCATGGACAAAGACACACACACAACGTGGCTGTAATAAACACATGCAGCTCAATATCCCACAGCAAAGTGCACTGTATACAGAACTGTTAAAAACAATGCACCGATGTGACCAAGATGATATAATCTCTAAAGTCTTGGTACAAACCTCAGGCCACATATTTAAAAAATTAGACAAAAATACGAAAGCTACAGATGCTGAAATGTGTATTAGCAACTTTTTTGCATATCAACTAGTACTTGATTTAAAATGAAGGGGAATAAATGATTAAACAAAAATGTACCCAGCGGATGTTCTTCCCTAATGTCAAAACCTACTCTACGATTGTACCCGCAAGTGAAAACGCCTCACTGCGTCATGTCCGGACACACAATGCCACATTTGAATTGTAAAACATGTGGCTCACTCTTAAAAGCTTTGACAAAGCAAATATGAGGGCACGCTGTAAGATGCGCATATAATCCACTGTTTTTGTTTGTTTTTACAGTAATCGCCCTTAGCATCATGCTCTGTCGTTAACTTCCTGTGATGAAACCGTTTATTTTTAGAGGCTAGCGTAGCGGCAGGAAAGACTACACTGACGCTCTCTTAGCAGACATGAGCAAAGCCAAGTCTGAATTTATTTATACTGATCAGGGGCAATGGTACACTGGGTACATGATTACATCCATGTGTGTGTGGGTATGTGTGTGTGTGTATGGGTGTGGGTGTGTGCGCATGAGTGAGAGAGTGAGAGAGAAAGAGAAGTCTGGTGTAAATGTGCAAGACATGTTGTGGAGGAGATGTAGGTGAGATGCATGGAGAGAGAGGTTGGGAAAAGAGTGAGAGAAATGGGGGAAGGGGGTGAGGAGGAGATTTCAAACTGGCTCGAAGCCACCGAAGTATCTTTTTTCAGAAACTAAGCTGAGACAAAAGTGTGCAGTCCATCAGTCCAGGACTGCTATGTATTCCTAT
>JAQQZR010000037.1:13349469-13374806 GCA_030068235.1 Notoglanidium macrostoma | reverse complement strand
TGTGTGTGTGTGTGTGTGTGTGTGTGTGTGTGTGTGTGTGTGTGTGTGTGTGTGTGTGTGTGTGTGTGTATGTGCACATGCATGTCATTTCCCCATCACAAAACCTAAGATAAGAGCATTAAGAGGAGTTCTGAAATAAACCCCTGAATCTCTGATTTGGTGTTAATGTGCTATGTTTCTCCAGTGAACCAGGTACAGTGAGCTTGTTTCACTCACCTGCAGCACAAACACCCAAACACACGCATGACTGTAACAGAGATCACTCTGCAAACCTAGTGAACAGGACGTCTTTTAAGTTTGTCGAGGGCATTTGTCTTAGAGGATGGCAGATTTTACTTGGAGAAAGGAAAGAAACAGGAGAGAAATGAGTGTAATTAAGAGGGGTGAAAAAGGTTAAAAATCTAATCTGAAATATTAAACTGGTGTCTAAAATGAGATGCAGCATCTTAAATCTGCCAGAAAAAGGACAAGGAAGAAACTTTGTCAGAAACTAAATACTAGCCTTCAAGATTTGTGTGCTGGTACAAATGTGAAGTCAGCCAGAGACATTAATCACAACCTCTGTTTGTGTTTCTGATCAATCCATCTTCTGCACTCTTCTTACATTCTCACACTAACCGCAGCTTCACTGGAACGTCTCAGCTCACCTCGCCTGCTACCTGGCCACCAAATACAGCACAGGCACTCGATTCACACGGCACTGGAAACAGCGACAATGTGTGGCATTATGGGTAATGTGCTGAGCTGAGCTGAGCCATGACACACTGCCCCAGTGGAAAAATGCTATTATGGCTTGAAAGCTATGACGTACAGCAGTTTTATTTTGTTCCCATCTTTCTTTCTCTCACTGTTTGTTTTTTCAACAACTGACTCAAAACAAAATATTCTTAAAGCAGGTCTGTCATTGTGACTAAAACAAATTCTTTACATATGAGTAGAAATACACAGTTGAAGTCTCTCTTTCTTCCTCTCTCTCCCACACACACAAACCCACACACACATACACCCCCCCACACACACACCCACACACGCACACACACCCACACACTCACAAAAACAGGTGTGGCCAGGTGCAGGTGCAGAGCACGCCTAGGCAAAGTAGTGTTAAACAGATAGAGCATGCTTCTCTGTGTAATCAGAGAATGGCAAAATCTTAACGTCTGCACTATTGTTTAACACACACAGACACACACACACACACACACACACACACCCATATACACACATCCAAATGACCTAACAAACATTTGTGTTCAAAAACAAGCACAAGGCACTATCATGCATATGCACACACACACATATCTGTAGAGCCTTAATGCCCCTGCCACCTGTCTCACACACACACACAGGAACACACACACACGAACACACACACACGAACACACACACACACACACACACGAACACACAACACAGAGGGACATTAGACTGGCCCTGCCCTTTTTCTCGTCCCAAACCTATAATTACACCTCATGCCCTTAGGCACAAAACCCTTCAGCCAGCCCTCACACACACACACACACACACACCCACACACCCACACACACACACACACACACACACACACACAGACACACACACACACACACACACAAAGCAGCTCCACATGTTAGACCATCACAAAAACTGGAGGACATTATAAAGTGACTAAATGGCCCAACTAAACAGATGTGTTTCTTTCAGGGAAGCGGAGATGAGGTGATCTGCCCTCAAGGAAATCTGCCTGCTAACTCCTGGTGTAGTAGGACAAATGCTCACTTTTGTCACACAGACAAAAAAAGACTCAGTTTACTGAGCAATGATGATATTTACAAAGGCTTCTAATAAGGCAATTAAGACAAGTACATTACATACTAAAGGCTTTGGCTGACGACAGACAAACATAGTGACACCTTAATTACTATCTAAACAATGAAGTAGCCACGGTTAAAGAGGAAACTGCTCTACTTGTCTGAAGTATCTCGAAAGCATGGAGGGGAAAAAAAAGCTAACAGCTCTTTTTCATAATAAGAGCCCTTGCTGGAAATGCACTGTGATGGTGGCAGGACAAGAGCTGGTGTTTGTTCAACTAGCTGTGGACTTATTCATGTCTATTTGTATGGAGACTAATGTATAAATCATCTATATCCAAGTCAAGCACTGTTAAATGAGTTGTGATAGTGGATCATGTGGGGAATCAGAGCTAAGTATTTGGATTTGTCACTTTTATATCACGCTAACTAACTCACATCAAATTGAGAAAATCTAAAATCGTGTGAATATCATGCGGCACTGTTGTTTGTCATGTGAACGTAACACTAGTGTGACTTCAGCGTGTGACACACATCTCCGGCTGACGCGCCCTCAGAGACCAGGACAAAGAGCTCACGCTAAAATGTTGCCAAAAACCGCTGAAGTGAAATTATAGTAAAAAAAATATATAAATGTATCTATGAATGCTGTATATACAGTGAGGTCCAAATGTGTGAGAGCACTAGTGATTATGTTTCCATTTTACATTATTTTCTACTTCTGTTTTCATTACAAATTATATTATCAGCAACAACTTGCATAAAAGTTTGAGTTATACATATGAATTTCAGAATTTCTTAGTATTTATTATGTCGCCTCGTTTGCTTGAATGCCAATCCCAGATCAAGTGTTGGACACTGAATATTCAAGATAATACATTTTTCCACAATTTGCTGTGTTAAGTAGAACATGTGTCCAGACTATTGTGGGTCTTTTGTTGTTGTTGTTGTTGTTGTTGTTGTTGTTGTTGGTGGTGGTGATGGTGGTGGTTTTTTGTAGTTGCCCAACAGAAAAGCATGTCAGTAGACTGCTTATATACAATAGCTGTTACCAGTGTTTTTTCATCTACTGAGAAGAGAGAAGAAGAAAAAATTGCCCTAGTGATTTTAGCAAAGCATTGGATTGATTTTATATGTACATTTAAATGTTACATACTCCAGTTCATTCATATATATCATGGTGGTGAGAAACACGACTAGCATGTGCTGCCTGGTAAACTACACACATTAACCAGACACGCATTCTGACCATCAGCAGGAAGCATTTTTAATATAGTTGAATGCACACGCTTGTACAGATGGATTTATGACATTTGTTTTATGAATTTACAATGGGTTAGAAGCATCAACATACAGAATAGTGGCTCCCATCTACCCGCACAACAAGAAACAAAATGCTCGCCCTAATGTCAGATCACAAGTTTTTAATCCTGATGATGCGACCCGTGGCCAGGAGCCTCGCTGCAACGCTAGCCAATCATGGCCGCCTATGAGCTCATGTATGCAGAAGAGGGCTGTTAGCGCTGTGTTTTATTGGCTGCTTTGGCTTCATGTGTCTCAGAGGAAGCATGTGTTTGCATTCATCCTCTCTGGGTGGTAGTTATCATATGATGGCGGTGAGCTTGCTGGTGGGTGGGAACTGGCAGGTGACCAAATTGGAAAAAAGAGAGGAGTGAAGCATAGAACTGTCACGGAGCTTGTAATGTAATTTAACATAAAAGCTTGACAAGTTAGTTATCGTTCTGCATTAATAATAACTAAGGAAAAGGAGTGTATAATTGAATCTGGGACAAGAGAGAAAGTATATGTACCCATAGGCCTTATCCTCTCTTGAAAATGGCTGTAATGTAGCAGATCGTATTTCTACTTTTGACAAAAACTTCAAAATCCATGAGGATTGTGTTCACTCCTCACATCCATATAAAAAACGTTACTTGAGTCTGGACATTCATGTCTATTGTCATGTAATATTTGACTGTGAGATGACTGCGTGTAGTGTTTTCACTGTCATATAGGCCAGAAAAAGCTCTGGTGAATGCAGTATCAGCAGCTTCCTGAACTTAGCTATCGACTAGGCAACTATGAATAAAAACCACAAAGCTCAGACATGTAATCTGCTTGTTCGGGCCGCTGGAGGCGGGGCTCCTGATTTGTCCACCACTGTAAATGATGACCTACATTTACTCACTTGCTACAGTACAGAAGAGCATGCCAACAGATCCTAAAGCAACTTAGCAGTAAAGAAAATCAGAGGCAGATAAGTGGCTGACCAGTGGCTAAGCCAGGTGACAGCAGTGGTCTATTTCCTGGAAGTAGGAATGTAAGCCACACCGAGCTGCCATATTTCTCACCTGCATCCTGACACTAGAAGAATAATAATAAAATAGTTTTCCCAAAATAATCCCACACATGCTGCACAATCGCCAACACTGTCCGATTCTGTAGGAGCAGCAGTCCTGGCACTCCCAAACCAGTGACACTCAATTTGACATGCAAATCTATTGACTGTTTACTCTGTTTTTTACACCTGACATGATTACTCTTCAAATAAAATATCTGAACAGAAAGGAACGTGTGTTGTAACGACTTTTTAAACGGTGTTTAAATTTGATTGAGGATCTTGAAGTGGTCAATTTGGATTTGCATTTAAATTTAAAATGTGCATATAGTGATTTTGTAATGAATATTTTCATTACAACTGATGAAACTAGTGCATGAAACTGACACCGAGGTCAGGTGTGCTACCGAGTATTAGCACTTACAGCTTTTGCTCTTACTTCATACAACTATTTCACACTTGGTTCTGGTCAGTTGCTGGAAACCTGGCCTTCCAGTACTTGTATCTGATTTAACATTCTCCTTTAACAACTGTAAATATGAGTTCTACCGCAGTTTAACAACAACAACAACAACAACAACAACAACACAAGACCACACATACTGTGGGCTCCAAAAGGCTGAGACTGCATTGAAAATGTGGTATTTTGTTTTCATTTCATATTAGAAATAATCAGAAGGTTTTCAAATTTTGAAATATTTGAAATAAAACCTAATGTTCAAGATTCTGCACTGTTTCCAGCTCCCTGTTTAAATGGAAGCAAATGTGTGCTATTGACCATGTTAATTGCTTTGTACAGAAGGTCAGATTTTTCTCATGTATAATCTCTTCTACTAAAGCGTGTGCTCAGACGACACGTCGACAGTTTTGATCTAAAATGGATCGTAAACTTTGGTCACATACTTGTGACATTCATGCTCGAGCGCACACTGTCATTAAAGCAAAAAGGGGGGGAAATGCAAAAAAACAAATGCAAAGAAACAATGAAATTCATGTAAACATTTTCACTAGAGCTCTCTTTATTTTGGATAACACTTAAAATAAGAAAAAAAGAGAAAAGAAAATGAGCCTTTAGGACAAAAAAATATGCCTTTAAAACCTACTTCTTCCCCAGTTATTACACTTACTATTAAACTAATTACACTTAGTTTCTCTCTTTAGTTTCTCAGTATTGTGTACATACCTAATAAGGGACACTGAGCCTAAAACTCAGTACAGTGCAGGCAGAGGTTGCATGCAGGGGACCCAGTACTATAATGTTAACCGGTCCCTACCACCAATAACACAATTTTTAGATTGGTGTCAAGATCTATCATCCACAATTAGCCAATAAATTTGGTTTCTTGTTTCTGTGACAAGCACAGGGCACAATTACATTTGCACTGCAGCAACCAGGCACAGTCAGAGGAAAGGAAACCTTTTAAATAACAAGAGACAAGCAGTAAAGCAAAACACATCAGTCTGCAGCATCATCAAGAAAAGAGCACACTTGGCAATTCAGCCAAAAAGAGGGAAAACTTGCACTCTCTCTCTCTCTCCGTTTTTCTGATCCAAGCATAACAGCAGCGCTGTGCTCCTGAACAGACCTCCAAGTTCTGCAGAGAGAGAAGATGAAGCGTGCTCTAACAATAACAGAGCAGAAGCTTCATAGTGTGCTGCTCCCTACCACACTCCAATAACAATAACGTGTCTGTAAGACTACGCATGAGGCAGTAAGAACACTGAGGCATAGAGAAATAGCACAATACCCAAGTAAAATGAACATATACAATTGCCCACAAATAACTTGACTAAAAACTGGACTTATTTTAATTGTGTTCCCATTTAAAAAAATTAAGAAATTATTTCGGGCATAAATTGTACTTCTTAGAAATCCGTTTGCATGAGTCAAAGCATCATATACTGATTATAGTAATAATTACAGAGGCCATGGTATACAATAAGACAGTGGTATACTAATCCATTCCTGACATTCATAACGGTAGTGGGAAATACGGAAAAAACGTCACATCATGATACTTTTAAAAAAGGAATAAATTATTTTAGCATTTTAACAACAAAATTAGCTGATTCCAATCAAAGGCTTTTTTTTTTTTTAATGATATTCAAATGTTATACCTCATACCCCAGTAAAGTATATTATGACATTAGATGAATAGGGTATTAGCATTATCACGGTATTGCTCAGCGCTAATTCTTAACCATCTTCATTAACACATATTAAAATTTTTTCATGGTACTACAGAAGTAAAAATCATCACCTGCATAGAAATTTCCCCTAGACACTGTTTTATTGCCGTTAGTTAGTCTGGGGTAAGTCAAGAACAAGTTAATGGCAATAAATATAAGCACAATGTAAATACTGCAGACAGAACAAAAACACTTGGAGAACTATCATTCAGATTTGTTTTTAAAGGCAATTTAAAAAAAAAAAGAAGAAAGAAAGAGGGAAAGAGAGAGAGAGATGAGACAGAGATAAGATGTGCCGTTGTTGCCGCTGTTCTTGTGCATATTTAACTGTATTGGGTTACAAAAATTCTAACAAAGCAAAGGACGAGCAGCTCTGTAAATAAGATATGACTAAAAAGTGATCACTGAAGCTCAAGAATGTTTGGACTAAATGGGAAGAAATGAGACTAAGATGGAGTGATGTGGTTTTTTTCTGCATCTCAGTTGGTGCATGGGAGAGGTCATTGATCGGAGTGGTGTGACTGGAAGGCTGACAGACAGGATGGGGAAACTTGAGCAGCACGCTATAATTGAAACCCAATGGGAAAAGGCACGAAAACAACAGACCCAATGTCGTTTTCTCTCTCTCTCTCTCTCTCTCTCTCACTCTCTGATTCTCTCTTTCTATATCTGTGTCTAGCTTTATTTCTGCCGTCCAATATTGTCTTAACAATGCAGAAGCAAATCTAAATGTAAACACAAAGATAATACACAAAGATATAATTTCCCCCACTGCGAGTGGAGAGGGGGAGTGGAGTGCTGCAGTTCAAGGCAACATCACTGAGATGGCAGCAGCAGGAATCAATTATCTGGCTCGCTTTGATGATGTCACTGACAAGTTGTCTAAGGGGAGTGCGGCTTCCGTTTGCGTGAGCCGGAAATGCGCCACCACGCACTGTTTCTATGGAAACCGTCATCCATCACCCTGTCTAGCCCCCGAGCAGCTATACTAGTCATGGTCCACTTTTATGTGTTTGTCTCATGATAACTGCTTAACTTTTTTGTCATAATGATTCTGCTTCAACAAATTCATGCATGTTTTTTAAGAGAAAAATAACAATTTGGAATTTTTTTAATTATATAAAGGTGCAAAGACTATAAAATCTGAAATCAATTAAGAGAGCAATACATATACTGAGTTATATATTGTATATATCTTATTATTAGGGCATACCAAAGTCTTTTTGTCCAAGACATAATTGTCACAGTATTGCAAACCTAGTCAGGGGTCATTTTATAAAACATCGTCATTCTTAAAATATTTGATATTGTAATATTCTTGTAATCCATAATGTAAGATTAGGTGATTGTATTTACATTTAACCTTATTACATCCTACACTAAATAAGGCCCCTGATATAATACAGCCTGATCTAAAATCAGAACCAGCTAATGCCAAACCA
The DNA here is from genome assembly GCA_030068235.1 of Notoglanidium macrostoma. Taxonomy (NCBI): domain Eukaryota; kingdom Metazoa; phylum Chordata; class Actinopteri; order Siluriformes; family Auchenoglanididae; genus Notoglanidium; species Notoglanidium macrostoma. The sequence continues at coordinate 13,367,046 of JAQQZR010000037.1, read as the reverse complement.
GCCTTCTTACTACCCAGCATTACACTCAGAAACGTCTACTAGGAGTCCTGTTGCTCCTGAGACGTGGAGACGAGAGGAGAGGTCTTCAGCTCCTTATTTAATTTCCTTTTTGATTTTCCACTGAATGGCCTCCTACTCCCTGTTCACGTGCTCTGTCTTGGGCTTAACTGTCAGCCTGGTGCCACAAGGCTCCAACATGTTCTGTGGCAGTCATGAATATGGAGATATTCTTAATAAGTGGAGGGGGGAAAGTGGCGGAGATGCATGCAAAAGTTCGATAATGTATGGAAAGCAGAGACAAGCATGTACAGACAAACGCGCCAACACAAACCCGTGCGCAAACAAATGCTGACAGATGCAGACACACACGGCTTGGGAATGAGCTTTAACACAAAACTATTAAAACTCCAATTCCTGTGGTGAGCCTCAGACTACAGCCCCTTTCATAATGGAGTCATTTAGGCGGACTCGTCCCGGCACTATCTGCCCCCGAGCGAACATTCTTATGCACGCAGCCATGGCAAAGATTTATAGAGTATAAGAGAGAAAAATGCCACGCCTCAATGTGGCTCCAAAACATGGCCCGTACAATCTAGGCCGTAATATATTCTCTCTCTCTCACACACACACATTATACTTCTACATTTTTAAATGCCATCTACTGTCTGTGTCTCACGCACTCACAAGCACCATCAAGACCTCCACTGCAATCAAACTGATCTCACTGAGTCTTCAGAAGAATTCCAATCAGTATAAGTACGTATGGCAGATTTCACTCAAAAGGAATTATAAAAACAGCTTGACTCACTTATGCTACCTAAAACAGTTTTTAACACCTCATTTAAACCTCGTTTGGCTTCTGAACACTGACAAACTTGTAATCATGATGAAGTATTAACTAGATACAGTGTGGAGGGTCTCCAGATACAGCTGTATATGTTAGCAGCTAAAAGCCTATCATTTTATGGCCTCAATGCAGCCTGTCCTCCTGCAAAAACCCCAGCCTGTTGGCGTGACCCAAGCAGACGGACCCAATTTCTGCTTTGCATGAGCGAAAAAAAAAGAGCAAACCACACACCAATGCAAAGAGAAAGAGGAGATGAGAAGAGGGGGCCAAGCATCAGATCGCTCAAAGCCTCCCAGCTGAAGCTAAGATCCGGCATCTCCAAGCAGATCACATTTCAATGAGATTGGGTTTAAGTGGCTATATGGAAGAGTGGCTCACAAACATAACTCTTACTGCGCCTCCGTCTTTGGGCTTTGGGCATGTCTCCATCAGGAAAAGGTGATCTACTATAAGGCCTAAGTGAAGGGCAAATATTGTACAGCGACTGATGCTGGTGCAGGTAGTTAGACAGGTGATTCATCCCTCAGCAGGATTAAAAAACACATATTCAGTCTCCAATTTACATTTTGGCCCTTGAACATGGAATTTTTGGAATATACATTTAATTGTTCTGCAGTTAACTGGACCAGAATTTTTTTTTAAATCTACAATAAATGTGCCAAGCCATTTATTTTGATTCACTGGCAATGTGCCATTTTCTGCTTTGCATTTTCAGGCAAAAATGTGATTTTTTCCATTTGATGTACAGAACAGTCAGACTTAATGACTATTAAATGGCAAAATTACAATACAACTATATTATAATGTATTATAATAATACAATTATACTGCATATAAAAGAGTTCTAAAGAAATGAACTATCCATCCATCCATCCATTATCTATACCGCTTTATCCATCTGGATCAGGGGGAAGCTGGAGCCAATCCCAGCATCTTGGGGCGAGAGGCGGGGTACACCCTGGGCAGGTCGCCAGTCCACCACAGGGCCAACACAGACAAACAGCCTCACATGCTCGCATTCACACCTATGGGCAATTTAGAGTAACCAGTTGACCTAATCTGCATGTCTTTGGACCGTGGGAGGAAACCTGGAGAAAACCCACGCATGCACGGGGAGAACATGCATACTCCGCACAGAAAGGCCGGGTGACCCGGGGATCGAACCCAGGACCTTCTTGCTGGGAGGCGACAGTGCTAATCACGGCACCACCGTGCCGCCAAGAAATGAACTATACATTAGTAAAAGAGACTAACCGCCATCAAAGCTTCAGCGCCTTTTTATCGTGTAAGGTGAACTGACAATCACACAAATTCATAAAGCCGGCCAACACGTGCATGTCGCTTCTGCCTGCCTTGTACTGGAAGGCAGCAATTAGTGTCAGTTACAGTTAATATTTGTAATCACTAGAGCAAAAAAACTTTAAAAACATCAGGGTATACAGACAGGAATACAAACAGGCAGTACAAATCCTAAAATTAATGAGTACCTGTCAGTCCAATCACTGTTTTCTTTGAATCAAGCTTACACTATTCTGTACAGGTCTATTTTCTGTTTGCTTGTTAGTGTAACATAAAGGGTTTTTTATTTCAAACTATTCTAAAAGTGTTTTTTTTTTTTTAAATGGCATTAGTGGAAATTAAGCAGACACAAGTTGTGAGCCAAACAGTGCCCACCCAGTGTTTGAAAGTTCAGAAGACCCATAATATTCCCCTGTCTCGCTCCACATCCCTCATTAGAAGCACTGTGTGTGGGAATAAGGAGCTAACTGTTGGGTAGTAGAGAGCTTTGAGCGCGAAGGCTTTTGGCTGGGACAGGGTTAACATCTCCTCCCAAGGTTGTGCTAGCTACCGCTAAAATTAACCTCCCCCACAGCTGGTTCCCATTAGCGTGCAGTGACACTGGGAGCCTGTACTTAAGCTGTGCTGCGGGGGCTCTCGGATAATACTACTGTCCCCCCGCCACAGGCCAAGTTTAAACTGGCCCCGCTCCGCTTCTGCTGGCAACGCCTGGGTTTCAGAAGAAGGAGGAAAGGAACACAGCAGTAAGAGGAGAGGGGGGTTACACATGAAGGACATTATAGCTTAAAGCTCAGAAAATACAAGCCAAAGTTAGAAAGTTTGTAAATCTGTGTGAATTTGAATGGGAAAAGCCCTGGAATAGTAAGACTGCGCAGTTTGTTTGAGCCATAATGTATATCCTATTCTAAAGTAAACTGTGTTGTGTAACTATACAGGTTCACCAAGTCATCTGGCAAAAACAACACATCCTGGCAGGTTCATTAGAAACCAAAGAGCACACTGAGACAACAAATAATGATAAAAGGAAGAAAAAATACATCTGCACAATTTAAGCATGCTTACACACCTCGGAGTCCATTTACTAAATCCAAATCAATCCAAAAAATTTATACTTTTGGTCTAGTTGGTTTGGTTTTACACTGCACCTAATTAAATGAACCAAAAAGAGGCTGACAGGCTTGTGGGGCTGAAAATGTATTCGTAAAACTCTTTCATTCACTGGTCGTAAATTTAGCGACGGACAAAGGTAAACAAAACTTTGCCAAGTGTGTGTAGAAATCACAAAAATCACCCAAGCACGAAGAACACAGAGTCACTGCTAAATAAACTGTTACATAATTATATAAATAACTGGTTTAAAACATTTTGTGTGTTGAGTCCAGCTTTTATTTTTTTATTTTTTTGCTGTTGTTATTGGTCCAAATATCCTTAACACATTGCATTCCTGCAGAACTTTGTCCTTTGGCTTAGTTTGTGCCTCGCAGGTCAGATTAGCAGCAACAAAAAATGCTACGTACAGTCCATAACGCACGGCCTGTCTGCTTCTCTTGCTGCAGTTGTGTCGACTTCAGGGTCGACTCGCTTTCTCACCGCAATCAACCAGTTGAGAATGCACCTGAGCGTGACTGCTGTATTCTCACCTGCCGAAATGTAATGTCCCAAGGGGGAATGACACCAGGGCTCAGTTCAAACGGACTAAAAGCTGCATGTTTGAAAGCACACTTAAAGGAGTTACTGAACACTGCTGCTTAAAAGTCCTTCATTCTGCACTACTGTCATCATCAAATTTACGCATGTCAGAGGACAGAATTAGTTACATTTAGGTGTTCCTTGCCATGTAGTACGTTTTATATTTTTAGAATTCGAGTCAGGTTTTACCAGAGTATTTTTTACAGTGTGGTGGTCTGGCAGTGAACACGACATCCACCAGGAGCAACAAATAAGATGATGATGACTGATTTATGATTTACGGCTCAGTCGGTATATACTGTAGATTTACTGAGACCGTAAGCTCAATGTTCACTGTCTCAGAGACTTTTATTGTGTTTGGAAATACTGTAAGTTTCTGTACTTTCCAACTAAGGTGCTATTTATTTGGGGATTTTCATTATAGTCTATTAAAACTTTAGTGCTGAGGGAGGAGTGTGTTTGCGTAAAAGGTTAACAATCAGTTTAATTAGGAGCAGAGGTTGGAAAGTACGCATGAACTCCCTGGTCTGACAGCAGGGCTCTGCTGGGAATATAGCGTGTCAAATACACTGTGTGAGCATGTGTATGTAGGGTAAGAGAAAGCAGATGAGCAGAAAGTGTGAGAAAGAGAGAAACAGCAAAAAAGAGAAGGCTTATCAGCACGGGGTCTCTCACAGAGTTTCCTTTTAAACAAAGCAGAAAGGAAATGCATGCCCTAAAACTTGATTCTGGGTTATAAACCTGTCGAACCCTATACTTTCGGACATTATCTTCAAGACCTCAGCTCCTACAACTGCAAAGGATGACTTTTATTAAAGACAACACATCAATGCATTACCGTTGTTCCTTTGTTTCCAATGTCCAGATAACGAAAGGATATTTATATTCTTTGTGATATTACCGTTGTGTTGTGGTTTACTGAAGCATTTCTGTAAAGGTCATTTTGAATCTCGTAGTAGTTTTGGGTTTTTTTTTGCTGAAAATAATGATAACTATTCAAAAGTCCATTAAATAAAATGCTCAAAATTTTCTATGAGACGTTAAAGGGGAGAACTGCTAGCAAAAAACAAACATGCTTAGTCTTGTTGACGTGACACCGCAACTTCTTTAGCACGTACTTAATTCCAGATTTATCAGTTTGATGCTGATCTAACTGGGAGATCCATGTGGGCGTTTTAGAAGCAGCCGGTTGAGGTTCATTAAAGTCGTACTGGCTCTGTGTGCTGCTAGGGGTGACGGGCAAAGAGATTGGGTTACCAGCAGGCTTGACCTCGCAAGCGCACTCAAGCTCACTCACACCCTCACATCCTCAGCCACTCGTCAGCACAGGACTACACACACACACACACACACACATGTGCAACCTGTCACGCCTTTTTAAATAATTAACAGCCAAAGATTAGTCCGTCAGCCTTGGGGCCGAGAGGTCCATCGATTTCTCGGAGATGCATTTTTAATGAGCACATCTCGGCAAGCCACTGTCCGTGAAGAGAGGTTTCAGCGAAGCCAACCCCACCACTAACTGGCCAAGCGTGAAGCAGAGAAACACAAACAAAAGCCAGTAAGTGTGCTGCTAACATGTCTTAAGCAAGCACAATTGCATTCCAAAGCCAGAGGAGAAAATATGGAACAAATGGTTTTACCGTTTTCTCTCTATATGTATTACATGCCCTGTTTATGCCAATTGCTTCTCTGCAGAAACGGAAGCACTCTGCCTGATATGTATTTTGTGCTATTAAAATAAGTAATAGGCAATGAAACAGGGTATTTTTCTAATACTGCTGATCCAGTAGCAAAAACCAGCCAAATGGTGTTTATGGGCCGGGCACTGCGCATACATTTCACTGCATGTCGTACCATGTATGATTGTGTATGTGACAAATAAAATTTGAATTTGATTTGAATTTGAATTTGAAATGGGTTTGTCGTGTAATGCTTTTTTAGGTTTTACAAGGCGGGCTTTAGAACGTTCATATCAGAGAAAAAGCAGAGCTCATATGACACTGATATGACTCACTGATCTCCCAATGACTCAAGCATTTGTACTGATGGGAACAATGTGGAGGAGATCGCTGTCTGTTTGAACAGATTCACAGGACATCCAGTATACAGGAGACTATCGAGATCTATAGATCAGCTAAATCTGCATATGCTAATGTGGAGCATTATACATGGGAGGAGATTCTAGCTCAATTACAGCAGGACAATACATGAAACAGTACCGTTATGAATAATTCAGCAGAATACCTTGATAACAATTATGCGACGATAATTAGGAAGAAAAACAGAAAGAAACTGCGTCATTAATAAAGAATTAAAAACAGTCTTTTCTTGTTAAAACCACTTTTTGTGGCTATGTTTGCAATTTACATATTGTTCTTTAAAATGAAAGTGGAAGCTCATTATGGAAACAACAAACACCAGCTATTTCACTCTCTCACTGTCAGCAGCAGGCAACAAAATTATAGTTGGTTATGTCAAACAGGCAGTAGGCTCAGGAGCTTAGAGATGTGTACATATAACGATAGAACACTGATACAACATGACCGCCATTAACAAATAAATTTTCATGAACAGTCAGCTAGTGGTTACCGCAGGCAATTAAGCTACCATTGTGCATATCTAATTCGAATAATGTGTGTTAAATATTGAAATTTGAAGTTTGCCCGAACATGGCAATGCAGTTTTGGCAAAGCTTCCCTTGCACTTATAAACAGTTTGTTCAATTCTGATAGGTCTAATTAGGCTTTGTATAAAAGGTCTGCTGGACGTGGATGTCTGGATGGATGGATTTTATGTAATATTTAGCCAAAAATGGCATTCAATTACTCCTTCTAAAGGCAAAGCAATACAATGACAGATGTAACTACTTGTATAGGTATATTTATTTCAACATAAACATGTCATTTAAAAGATCCACATACCTTCACATTACAAAATAAACCTGGCTGAGTTGGGTTGTGAACTACCTGCCATCATTATGACACAGTCGTTATTGAATTATTCACTCATTACATCTTGATCTGCATTATATTTTCAGTCAAACAAAGTGATGTTGTGTGACTCCTGTCCTTCATGCAGTGCGTTCAGTTTTCTGTCTCCATGGCGGCTGGGGAAATCTTATCAATATTCATGAGGAAAGTGCTACCTGATCAGCCACTGAATGCCCGATCCCTAACCCTAACCAATCAGGTAGCACTTTCCTCATGAATATTCATGAGTTTTCCCACCATTCTCCAAAAAGAAAATTCGCGAGCAGGCCCACGCAAGATCTCATGAGGTAGACGGCTGTAGTAGTGCTGCTTTTTTCACAATTGAATGTAGTTTTTTTCATAACTTGTTTATGTAATTGAATTTAGAATATTCAGTGACAGCAGTAATAGTTGGGAGATAGGCAGGTAAGTAGCTAATTGGTCCATCACAGGGCACCACGCACACACATATTCACACGCTCATTTACACTTTGTGGCACTGTGCCATGCTAAAGACTTTTGAAAATAGAAAAAACAATAACATCAACTGGGTTTATATAAATGAAGTAATATTCAGTAGTATAGCCTAATATTAAGAGCAAAAGCTGGTGTGGCAGTTTCTTCTAAAATAATGGTTTTGATCAAAGTTATGCATGGACCTGAAACATGTATACATTATGGTATGGGTTTATTTTTACATTCTTATGGGTTTTGGAGAATTTGCACTAGACTACACATCCTCCGAATATAGCAAGGATGTAGAGTAGTTTAGAAAATTACATCTAATGGCCGAAGTGTAAAATGGAAACTGGTGACATGCTTCACTCACGAGCTGTTTTTTTTTACAGGAGTAAAATGTAATTCTGTGAGTTTTCATCCTTAAAATGTATAAAAGGAATCATTACAGACCATTACAGACAAGTTTTTTGCGTTTAAAACCAGAGCCCCAGTAGGACCAGCAGAAAACAACTCTGCAGCCTTTTGATATAAGTTGTGTAAGTGTTGTATTTGGAATCCCAGAGCTTTAATAAAATGTCACATAATTGTATGAGACCGAGCAAACTATGCAAAGATTAGAGCATTACAGGATGTGAAAATGGGGAGGAAAAGAGAAGCAAAAACAGAGATGGTTTTGTGTCACAAATGGGTGAGCATAATCAGAACAAAAGATTTGGTGAAACAGAAATTACTAAAGTTATCAGAAGAAGGAGAAGGACAAAACGTACAATGCCACAGCTTGACAGAATGTGGGTATAAACAGAGATTAAACTGAAATGTGTGTGAGTTTTGTGTTTTATATATGCTCTGTCAATGTAGAACTGTATATATTTAGATACATGTCAAAACATGGTATAAATATATAAACAGAAAAATAGATAAATATGGGGCCTCTTTGATATGCTTTGGTGTTACTGTATCATGGTGTGGTTGTGCCAGTAATGCTAATCTGAACAAAAGTGAAATGAGAGACAGAATGATAAAGAGGGGGATTACCTTTCCCGTCTCTCTCTCGAAGTCCACATACTCTCGGCTGGGCATCTGCCTTTGCTCACCATGCAGGTTGGCGGGGAAGAACTGCAGCGAGAGATTGGTGCCGGTCGCCACAAAAGCCTTTTAGAAGGAAATCAATACAAACAGGATCAGAAAAGCCCAGCCTAGGCATTAATTATGCAGCCCGCCATTTCTTTTGCACATCAGAAAGGCGGAGGAGAAGGAGGAGGAGGAGGAGGAGGAGAACAGCCTGGAGCCAGGGCCCGGGGAAGAAGGGAAAAGAGAGAGAGGGCAAAAGAAAGAGAGAAAAACACAAGTCATCATTTTCCCTATTTGAAGTATTGAGTTACGCACATCTGATTCTATTTTACCAGCTCTCGCTGCTGGCGAGCTGGGCTGCGGCACACTGGATGTTAAGACTGACTAGGAGATGGAAAGGAAGAAAGGAGCAAATGTCTGTTGGACATTGTGAGATAGCAGACCAACAAAGAGAGAGAGAGAGAGAGAGAGAGAGAGAGGCTTAGAAAAATCAATAAATTGTTTTATATGCAGCCCTTCACTTACATTAATAGCAACAGGACTAATACACTGGTTTAAAATCATGGCACGGTAATTTAATAATCTCGTGAGTGTATGGACAACTAAAAGAGAGCAGCCTGTACTTAATGTCACAAGATTTTGGATTCTGCTTTTTAATCTTTAGAGCTAAAATGTAAATATTCACATAATATTGGTACCTAAAATACAATGGGGGTAAAATTGTAATAAAAATCTTATTACTTTGCTTTTATCAGAATTATACGAAATCTTCTTAGACCTAAAATTTACATCATAATACACTACATACTATACCCCAAGTATATTATATATTCATGCACGTATGATCCATGTACTCTACGTGTTGTACAGTAGTCATTAAAATTAACATCCTGTTTTACAATAAAACATTTAGACATATTTATACATGCAGACATCCTGTATATGCATGTTGTAAGTAATGTTGCTACATTTGGAGCTCAGGTTTAAGCATTAACACATTTCTTTTCTTATCATAACAAGCACAGTCTGTTCTGAAATTGGAAGAGCTGTGTATTTTAAAAAAGAAAGTATGTATACATTTTTTTTTACCAAATGTATGATCCCTGTGAACTGTTGTACCTCATCGAACTGTAAAATCTCTTTCAATTGTATTAAAAAGCAGCAACACACCCATGCACAGACTGGAGGTGTTTCTGAGAGCCTTTAGCCCGAGCTGCTCACTGTGCCTGCTGAAGATGGTTCAGATCAGAAAGTGCAGACACAAGCTAGTGGCTGGCGGGCAAATCCTTTTCATAACCTCTTCTATTCTATTCACACCATCTATTTACACCCAAACCCAATAAACTTACCTTTCAAACTGAAACTAAATTGCCTTTCTTTCTTTTTTTCCTCCAGACGCTGAAAGTAGCTGATGTGTAATTTGTTTTAGAGTTCTGACAGAAAATGAGGAAGTGTTTGGAGTTCCGGGTGTTTATTAGCCTCGTGTTTATGAGTTTATGAAAGATGCTAACATTAGACCAAAAAACCTCGATTTAATTCAACCGCTGATAAAAAAAAAAAATGCTGTGGCCGTATGTGAAAGGGGGAAACCTGAGAGGAAAAAAATACTCACTATTTCTGAGCGGCCGTCCCGGCAGGCGTTGTGAAAGCGGGCTTGTCTCTCCTCGTGGGGTCGGTCTCGGAAACCGGTGTATTTAATCTGTCAGTAGACACGCAAAAGCAACACTGTTTTCATAAAGCACACATTCTTCATCAGTCTAAAACAACTTGTAGCTACGGCTGGAGTCTGCCGACTTCCCGAAAATGCCCCAAATAGCAGGCTTTATAAACTACAAAACCTGTTTGTTCGTTTCAGCTCCCGAAATTAGGCAAAGTTTAAAACATGAAAAGAGTCGTCCATGTTTGCGACTTCAGAAGGTGATGCGCTTTATAGCAAGGTGACAGGAGCTGAGGTGAACCAGGTGAACTAGCCGAGCTTGCATGCTCACGCGGAAAAGCCGAATGGTTTAACAGGCTATCGAGTAGGGTTTACACCAAAGCTGCGAGCAGGTCAGACAGCAATACAGTGACAGAAATCGTGGATAAGATACTTTCCCGATGTAATGCACGTCCAGGTCTAAAGAAAGATTTGTTTAAAAAAGAATAAAAGTGCGACACGGCTCGCTTTATGCACTTCTTTTCGGGCGAGAAGTGTTAACTTTGTTTCCGCCACTTTGACGAAATGTATCAGAGGACTGAAGTTTACCTCGCACTCGCGGCTCAGCTTCCTGAAGAACTCCTCGTTCTCAAACTTGCTCCTCTGATCCGGGACCACCCGAGGCATCTTGAACGTTACGTGCTCTATTTTGCCGATTTGGTGTCTTATACAGTGCAAGAGAAACAGTCGCTTCGAAACTCCCCGCTAAAATCCCGCTCTTGTTTCCTTCCGTCTTTTACTTCTTCAGAGGATGAAGCGTGTGCCGATGCGCTCGCGGCTTTAATATTTGCGTTAGTGCGACAGGAATTTCTATCGTTGCTGAGCTCCTGTGCGGTCAGTGTCCGTCACTGCGATACATTTGGCACGATTTCGTAGTCGGCTAGTATTCTCCCTCCCTGTGCGTGTGTGTGTGAGCGCGCGCGCGCGTGTGTGTGTGTGTGTGTGTGTGTGTGTGAGATCACTGGCTGCTGACGACGAGGCGCGCGCTCGCTTTTACTTTATCCGTGGCTCGGCAAGGCTCACAGTTACTTCCTGGCTCCTCTGAGTCCGACTTATGACTGTACACCCGAAATACTCCCCCCACCCCATTCACAAGTCTCTCCACTACCAAGCTTCTGCGCGCATGCGTTAAATCCGAGGGGAAAAAAAACTTCGTGAAGCCAGTTAGGCCACGAGCCTGCATGTGCAATTACACTAACTCCTACTCCGAAACACCTCTGCGACTGCTCACCTAGCAAACACGACCAGTAACAACGAAGACAGTAGCACTGCAAAATTCCAAGGAATCACAGACCCATACTCCAACAGGCATCCTGCAGTAATCAGGTCCACACGGCCTAAATTACTGACTGCATCTAAACAGGAACGCACAATAAACGACGCTATGATCCTATACATGATAAAGCACACTGCTCTAGATTTATTTGAAAATTGCTTGTCTACAGCTCACATATAAAATCACATGTATGAACATATACATGCAAGTGCATTGTGACAAGTTATGGCCTGAAACAAGTAAGGACATGAACTTGCACACAATGTGATCATGATAATAAATGTGTTATGTGAGAAAATCACAACTGAATGTACATGTGACCTCCATGAAAAGATCATGCGAAAAGAAAAACACATGAATATGTGATGGTTCATGTGTGTGAAACATGACATGTGAAGAGTCTAAAAAACACGTGAATTCGGGTGACATTTCACTGCAGTTCCCACTGAAATGGGCCTGATGCTAGAGTAGAGGGATCCACAAGACTGTATTGTGCTCCAGTGAATGCAGGGTGCCTGCTGGGTATCAACAACTTTTTTGTGTGGGTGTGTGTGTCTGTTTTGAAGTTTTGCCTTCCCTACAACTGGGGGCTGGTGAAGGATGTTGAGATGGCCTGGAAAACATGGAAGTAAATACACCAGAAACAGCTGAAGGCCTCAAGGTCCTGCCAGATTAACAGATTGCATCACTTTCTTGTGGCTGGCCTTATTGATAGTAGCTCTACCTTTTACAGGTTTCTCGGCACTATGATAACTTTATACAGAGTGCTGAGAGAAAGAGGTGTGGTTTAGATGTGTAGTGTCAGGTTAACATATTGTTAATACATATTTTATATTCTATAACGGTTAGCTCACATAAGAATATAAAATTAATGAAAGATTCAGCCTTGTAATGTCCTTGTAATAAAATCTTGATTTCATAGAGTGTGCTCTGACTCTTTTAAGAAGAAGTTCCTTTTTTTTTAAAAAAAAAAAAAAGGGGGGGAGAATGCACATATGCTGATGTCTCTTACAAACAGTTCTTACAGACCAGCAGGTTCTTACTGAAGATATGCTCCATACTGCATGCACTTAAATTTTAGTGTGTTCTTCCCTCTCCATCTCCCTCCATCATTCCTCAGACTGAGATCTGCAGTGAGTAAATGTGTTAAAAGGGTGAGCTCAGTGCCAGATGGGGCGTGCAAGTGCTTTAATAGCACCACAAAACGCTCATTAATTAATGAAATATTCTGCGGTTACCGTCGGAGACCCGTTCTGACAGAGCGCTCGCAGTCAACAGCCTAGACGTCTGCTTCAATAGACCTCAGAAGAGAATGCTTCGCTTTTGTGCACTTGCAAAAATATTATCGCTGTTTTGTATACTCCAGCAGTTTCAGAATAGTTGGAATTGTCAGACATGTCTGAGCTGGTGTGTACGTCTCAAAGATCACAACGTTTCACATATTTTGATCTTTTCTGAGCTAGATTTGTCATTTGTCGGTGTGACAATTTTGGTACAAAGCACATTTTGTTCATATTTATTAAATATTAAATCATGCCATCCACATAAGCTGGCAGCATCTAATTGCTCTGCTGACTAAACATGTTTTTGCTTTGCTGGTTTGTGCCTGAGCCAATTCAGTGAAGTGTCTAAACATAGCTCTGCAAGTCAAAGCACAGGTTCCGTACTCAGTCAAAATATGCAGACAGTTAATGGAAACGTATCGCCTACGACATACACCATGCAAAATTTCTAAATCTTGATCTACTCTAGCCTACATCAGGCCGCTAAAAAAAAAAACAACTTTAGATTTTATGGCAGGCTGGAATTCATGATGAGAGGTGTTTATCAGTTGTTCTTTCTTAAAGGGCTGCTGATTAAGGTCTCTTATCAATCAGGGTGTCAACCTGAAGACAAAAGAAGTGTTGTCTGCTGTCTAACAGATAAAGATGGTGAGGAGGTAACGTCTGCTCCTAACATACACTAGTTATTAACCTAAGCTCACAAGCGAGGTCACTGGCTGAGATTATTGTTTGGGATGATTAATACTGTTTCTGAGGCTGCATCCAAAATCTGCTACAAAAACACAGACTAGCTATACACGATTTTGTCCAAATATTTTGCATATAGTATGGAATATCTTGTGATATAACACTGTGATATAACATTTTGACATAGGTTACTATTTAACACCGATGAGACATAACATTAAAGCCACTGACAGGTGACGTGAATAACATTCTTCATCTTGTTACAGTGGCACCTTTCAAGGGGTGGGATATTTTAGGCAACAAGTCTGTCTCAAAGTTGATGTGCTGGAAGCAGTAAACATGTGCAAGTGTAAGGATCTGAGTGACTTTGAGCAGGGCCAAATTGTGATGGCTAGATGACTGGATCAGAGCGTCTCCAAAACGTCAGGTCTTGTGGGGTGTTCCTGGTCTGCAGTGGTTAGTACCTACTAAAAGTGATCCAAGGAAAGACAACTGGTGAACCAGCGACAGGGTCATGAGTGCCCAAGGCTCATTAATGCGCATGGGGAGTGAAGGCTAGCCTGTCTGGTCTGATCCCAGAGAAGAGCTACTGTAGAACAAACTACTGAAAATGTTCATGCTGGCTATGATAGAAAGGAGTCAGAACACAGTGCATCACAGCGTGTTGTCTATGTGGCTATGTCGCTGCAGACCAGTCAGAGTGCCCATGTTGACTCCTGAGCACCACCAAAAGCACCTACAATTGGCACGAGACCATCAGAACTGGACCATGGAGCAATGGAAAAAGGTGGCCTGCTCTGATGAGTCGACGTTTTCTTTTACATCCTGTGGATAGCCGGGTGCGTGTGCATTGTTTACCTGGGGAAGAGATGGCACCAGGAAGAAGGCAAGCTGGCAGCATAATGTTCTGCTGGGAAGCTTTGGGTCCTGGTATTCATGTGATGTTATTTTGACACATAAGACCTACATAAACATCATTGCAGATCAAGAACACTCCTTCATGGCTATGGTATTCCCTAATGGCAATGGCATTATTCAGCTGGAAAATGTGCTCTGCCACACTGCAAAAATTGTACAGAAATGGTTTGCGGACAAAAGTAAGAGTTTGAGGTGTTGACTTGGTGGTGCACGGTGGTGCAGTGGTTAGCACTGTCGCCTCACAGCAAGAAGGTCCTGGGTTCGATCCCTGAGTCACCCAATGTGCCCAGTGCCTTTCTCTGTGGAGTTTGCATGTTCTCCCCATGCATGCGTCCAAAGACATGCAGATTAGGTCAACTGGCTACTCTAAATTGCCCATAGGAGCACCTGGAGGAAACCCACGCAGGCATGGGGAGATCAGGTTCGCCCCTGTTCTGAAGTCCTGTGGCAGAAACCCTGCTCACCTTTACGAAGCACTAACACCAAGTCCCATTGAAAAAAATTATAAATAAATAAACTTCACCATATCAACAATTACACATTGTTTCTTGGTTAAATAACAACAGGTATTTATTTGTTTACTGTTAGCATCAGTTTATTTCCTCATATGCCTCACGTGCACCATACAAGGCCCTGTGAATAAGACAGTTTTTACTACAGAAAGGACCAGGGATTGGAATAAACCTGTGATTTGTATTACAGCTGCTACTATTGTCAGAGCTGCTGTTACAGAAAATGAATCCTCTTATGACCACTTGGCTTTTGCTCTGAGGAATAAATAATTACTAGCGGTATACGATAATATGCTTTTTGTAAGACTTCTTAAGCATCTACCAAGTATGTGTTTCATTCTGCTATTGACCACAGTCATGTTAGCTATAGCTAGTAGCTGTCATGAGGTCAGGACGTGCAGGTCCATGTGCATTATACAGGCACACACTTTATTTAACAGACAGGCTACGGTCCTTTTAGACACAGTCAGCATGTCTAAACTATATTATTGTCTAATATGGCTAGTATTTCTGATATATTATTTAGCGGCTTTTTCTTTTTTGTTAATCGCATCCACAGTGCTGCCCCCTTTTCACGCGCGCGCGCTGTTACTCGGCGCCACTGCAGCTGGACGGTGGCACGCGCTCAGCGGAGGAGAGTATCACTTTTTAGATATTATGTCACGTCTGGTCTTCCACGGAAGCGCCCTGTCCACACACAGAGAAGACTGAATGAGATCAGATGGCGAGACTTGACCCGTTTTTGGCCTCGGTGTCCGTCAGTCTGCCTTGGCCGAGGCGAAATAACAGCACGGCCAGACTCTCGCGTTTCAGGCGGGAAATCTCTGCGCGCGCGCCACGCCAAGGTCATGAGGCCACGGCGTGACGGCTTATTTATTTCGGGATGGAAATAAAATGATATTTATACTTACTCATGCTCCGCGGCGAGTAGGCATAATGATTATGTCACCAGCCTTGGAAAGAAAGAGGGCCTCCAGTAGTCTAGGTCGTCTTCCCTTTATAGGCTGGTTTAATTGGGAGACATTTTTTGAGGAGACATTTTAGATATCTGATATTTGATATTTAGACACATTTTGGTTCTTTTAGTTTTGAGTCATGCGGTTTAAGTGACTGTAATATACAGTGTATAAATATATATAGAGAGAAGGAGAGATAGCCTATATTAGACAGCAAAACAAAGTGCTGATGTAGTTCCGCATTCTGCCGCCAGAGGGCGAGCGTGCTCGTCATTTCTTGGTATGCAGTACCGACGGGAATTCCGGCTCTTTTGACTGAGTCAAATCATATGGCTCAGCAGCCCAATACGAGACGACTCATTCCGCTCCAAAACCGCTCTTCGGCTTTTTTTCTTCCCTAAACCAGACAAAGTATGCAATATTAAGACCAGTAATTACTTTTCTTTGCCAAGGTTATTTAATGAAATCTCACTCTACCTCTAATTAACAAAATACCTTTACAGTCCATTTTTTATGTATTTAAATCATTGTTAAATCAGCAAGGCACTACAAATGTGCACTGACAAACAGTACGCATTATTAATTAATTCTTGTGCAAAAGCTGTGTCTGTGTTTCATTAAGGAGATTGCGTTTATCCTGATTACTTATCTCCTCCTCTACTACACAGAATGTTTACATTAGCCCACCTCTTCCACAGGCAGCAGTGCAGATGGAGCCTGTCCTGTCGCCTCACACACACAGCTGTCACACACACACAGCTGTCACACACACGCCTCACCCTGCACACTAACGAACAGCTCAGGTGATAGAAAGGGCTTTTTGAATTGAGGTATTTTGATTCAATTCCACGGCATAGGTAGCAGTTTGCGTACTCTTTTACAAGAACAACAACAACAGCAGCAGCAGCCGCACAGGTGAGTGGGCTCTCAAGTCATCTAAAAGAGCCGACTCAAAGAGTCGATTACTGGGGTCTTCAAACCAGTTTAATTCCTGTTTAAACTAGACCTAAGTTTAATTCTGTTATATAACTAACGACTCTTTGTATGGCATTAAATTGGGGCACCTATCTTGATTCAGATGATCCTGTATCAGGAGAATTAATACATATGGCATTAATATACAATAATATTCCCTGGACTGTATTCAGTTTCCACTAAGACTAGCTTTCCAGATGCTAGGTTTGCTCAGGTAGCCTGTATCCCTATATATGACTGCACTGGTCATTCTACTACTCTGTAGTTGAGTTGCCTGTGATGTTCTATATCCCTGTATACATATAGGAACAAAAACACATTGATATACTTAATGATGTAATGTTATAATCAGTCTTTCTACTGAATATGTCCTAGTGGCAATCTAAAAAACTAAAATAAATAAATAAATTTAAAAAGTACCATGTGCTGTAGCTTTGGAATTGTTAAAACAAACACACACACACACACTTCTATCTTTTTGTGAGGATATGCTCACTGACTCCCTTGCCCCTTACCCTTACTTTAACCATCACATTTAAATGCCTTTACCCTAATCCAAATCGTAACCCTCAAACATCCCTTTGAAGAAGTGAGGTCCAGCCAAAATACCTTCACTGTGTTGGTTAAATAAGTGTTTTGGTCTTCAGTACGTAGCAAGTAGCAAGTACACACACACACACACACACACACACATTCTACAATACTACATAGATTTCTTCAATTCTCAGAGCTCCTGAATTTCCATAAAAATTGGAAGGTTATGCAAGTTGATGATATAAATCACAAATGAGTGGTGGCCATAATTGAATCCATCCATCCATCCATCCATTATCTATACCGCTTTATCCATCTGGGTCGCAGGGAAGTTGGAGCCAATCCCAGCATCTTGGGGCGAGAGGCGGGGTACACCCTGGGCAGGTCGCCAGTCCACCACAGG
>JAQQZR010000037.1:13330740-13345855 GCA_030068235.1 Notoglanidium macrostoma | reverse complement strand
TCACACCTATGGGCAATTTAGAGTAGCCAGTTGACCTAATCTGCATGTCTTTGGACTGTGGGAGGAACCGGAGCACCTGGAGAAAACCCACGCATGCACAATGAGTAATTGAATACATTGAGTCTAAAAAGATAAGTGGACACAAAGTGTGTCCGGTGCATCATTCCATCACAGGAGAGTAAAGGAGCAAATGAGGCATTTTTTTTATCTTCAGCTGACTCAGTAGATGACCTTTGAGATAAAAGCAATAACATACAGACCGCACAAGCTTCTTTTACTATATTTGTCTCTAGAGTAGCCATTATAAAAAGTCATGATACGATAACCCTACAACCCAATAGAATGGTTTTTGATATAGCACTGTATTAGCTTAAAAACTGATGGACATTAAATGATGTAACACTTGGCAAAACTACAAGAATTTGTGAAGAGGATCTCAATTAGCTTTACACATTACAAATACAGATTCCAAGAACTCGTACTGGATTGTGCCCTGGATTGAAATCTCAAATCCACCCTTTCATGAAGGTGACAAAATGCATGAAACTGTGTGTGATGTAAGTGATGGGGATTGCTTGCCCAAGAAATCTGCACCCGGCTGTCTCCTAGCAACAAGCAGATGGTGGTGCTGCACTATAAATAACTGTGTGTGTATGTGTGTGTAAAGCAAAGTAGCTTACAGGGACAAGGGCCATACCTAGAAATTACATAAGCAAATACATAAGCAAATGTATTGAGTTCTGATGGCTATGTGTAGATTTGACTGCTAGGCCATGCCAGTCATCATATAGTGATGTGTGTATATGTATGTATGTATATATATATATATGTACATGCATACATATATGACAGAAAGGTCATAAACACACAATGACTGTGAGACTGTGAGCATTATTATGGATACTGAATTGCGTATTGGCACACCACACCTTCGTGTGGGAATGTTGCATTATTTCTGTCACTGCAATACAGAAGAGGCTATTAGACTTTATAGCCAGAAGAGGGAGAAAGAATATCTCATTCACCCTCTCCCTCAGATCTTTAGCCGTCCTCCCCCGCCCTTCCATGCTGTACTCGCAAGCATCTCTTCACATTCTCCCTCTGTGTTGCAGTGTGAAATATGGTTCTTTAATGCTGAAGCATGGTCCTCTCTTTTAAAGCCTGTTCAAAGGTGCAAACAGTAAAAATTCCTTAGGGAGAAATGTCAAAAATGCCTACATACTGTTTCCATGATCATAGAATAATTTATTTCAGCCCAGTTGGACACTCAATTGGTTGAGTATATTAGCTATGAAAGAGAAATCGCCATCTCAAATCCATCCATTTTAACAGATGCAGCATTTTAAGGATGTACTGCACACTTGAATGTGTTTTTTGAGCTGTAAACTAAATATGACTGTACTGTGATAAAACACATCAATGATGGTGTTATTGTTTTTAACCAAATTTATATAAATCAGCATTTCATGAGTTGAAAATGGCTCAACACGCATCTACTGTTTAAGATCATCCGGAACCTTGCAAGGCCGTTGCTGATGTAGAGTCAACCATTTGGGATTCATCTA
Source organism: Notoglanidium macrostoma (assembly GCA_030068235.1). NCBI lineage: Eukaryota > Metazoa > Chordata > Actinopteri > Siluriformes > Auchenoglanididae > Notoglanidium > Notoglanidium macrostoma. Next base: position 13,344,290 of record JAQQZR010000037.1, on the reverse strand, counting down.
TGACATGAAATTTATATAAAAAAAAGAATGTTAATGCCCTTTGTTAACCCTCTACTTATTATATCCTAATTATTCTGGGCTGAAGCCTACAGCTGATACGGCTCGGGACCACCGCGGTCCTCCGCCACAGTAATGTCTGCTTCAGGGGATTCTGGAAGGGAAAAGTCCTCCACCTCAAAGGAGCCCTCTGTGCCACTCTCTACGTTTCTCAGGTCTGGGGAGGTCACTGAGCAACTCCCACAGATAGAGAAACATTTCTATATCTAACGCAATTCCTGCCTCACACTTCCATGCTTGGTTTTTTTCACTCCTGCGCAAATCATCACCTCATCATTTACACTCTCCTGAAGGACAATGGGATATAACATCTAACTGTCTTGAGAAATATCCCATTAGCCAGAAGGCAGAGTTTACTTCCTCAGAGGTTTCTTATACTGACACACTTCCTCAAGCGCTCTATTGAGCACGATCAGCCACTTGTCATCTGAGGAATCTAATTATGATCTGATCCAGCTCAGCACTATTTTTCACTTCTATTAGTAAAAGCTTAAGTAATGAAAAAATTATACATTTTCAAAATTGATTTAGTTTCACATCATTGATAAAATAACTGATAGCTAGTGGGCCCAGACCTTTAGACCATACTGTGTGTAGGCATTCAGAAAGTATTCATACTTTACTTTTCCTTCTCAATTTGTTACACACTTACTCTGAAGTGGAAAAGTATAAGTGAAAAAGTATTTAAAAGGCATTTTAAATTTTATTTAAAGAAAAAAAAGAAGCAAAATATCACAATTGTACAAGAATTTAGATCTTTTGAGCACTCAGCAGCAGTTACAGCCTTAAGTCACCTTCTGTATAAAGACTTAGCCACAATTCCAACATTCTGAGATGATCTTTAATTCCAATCTTCAGCACATCTCAAATTCAGTCAGGTAATGTGGAGAGCAATTCGGTACTGCTAATATCAGGTCTTTTTTCCCCTCAAATGTTCATTTGGGTTCAAGTCTCCATTCAGACTGGACCACTAAAAGACATTCTCGGACTTGTACCGTCAGAAGGACTGGCTTGTCTTGGCTGTGTATTTTGAGTTATTATCCCCAGTCAGAGATCCTGAGCCTTCTTGTTTTCTGTTCAAAAACTTGAGCAGGTTTTAACAACAATCTGTCTGTACTTTGATCCATTTATCTTTCTCTTGATTTCGACAAGCCTCACAGTTCCTGCTGTTTGTGCCCACAGCTTGAGGCTGCCACCACCATGCTTCACATTTGGTGATGAACAGTATTCTCCATATCTATCTTTTGGGATTCAGGTTAACAACCTCAATCTTGTTTCAATAGACCACATATGCTTGTTTCCCAAGGTCTCTAGATGACTTTTGGACCCATCACTGGGGAGTGGCATTCATCTGGTCATACCCTAAAGGTCTGATGGAGTGAAGTGTTTATTGTCCCATCTCCAAAGAAAACACTCGAAATATCAGTGCGGCTCTTGGATTAAATTTGCTGTTGCTAAATTTGTATGGACAGCCAATACAAAACTTGTTTCACTTTAAGGAGCTGCTGTGTCGCTTTTGACCTTGAAACCTGCAGATTTTTTGGTAGCTTCCTCAGACCGGTGCCTTGACATGATCCGGCCTCAGAGGTTTATGGGCCATTCCTTTCAGCTTGGTCCTGTTTTTTTGCTCAGTCATGTAAAGCGTTACAGAGTCGTGCCATTCCAGATCGTGCCCGATTAACTTGTTTACCACACATGGACATTATTTAAGTAAGAAATATGTCAAGGATGGCAGATTTAAACAAAACGGCTTATGGTTTTCCTATTTTATAGTATTTTCTAGATTGATTAAAAAATGTTTGACCCATTTAAGAATAAGGCTATAAAATAACAGAGTGAGGAAAAGTAGAATGGATCTGAATACTGAATGCATTGGAAGTTGGAGCAGCTCTGCCATCAGATCACTACAGGCATAACGTAAGCATCTGATTGATAATCAACCAGCTTTGTATTATGGACAGTTTGGCACACATAGCCCATGATACAAGTGCTTTAATAAGGATGTTGTAAAGTAATTTAACTGATGAATCGCTACATCCATTTGCCCTCTTTGACACATTAGAAATGTGAATTAAGATTGTAATGTTCTTACAAGCTTGACTTTTTCCCCATACGTACTTTGATCATGTGTAATGAACACAGTGCAAGTAACCATTCATGAGCAATAAGGAGAGATAGGCAATAATCAGAACCTGACAGCTAGAGGTTTGTAGTCATGAAAACTGTGGCTTTTAATGTAAACACTACATTCGATTGGTTTTCCAGCACGAACATCCCACATGAAATAACAACCATTCACTAAAGTAGAGGGAGAAATAAGCAGCACAGAAAGCATTCACTGGAAGAGGGTAAAAAGAAAGGCCAACGGAAAACTGGGGGAAGGGGCATGTGGAGAAAAGAATATCCCAATGCATAACTGGTATATGTTATTATACACAGGGTTTGAGTGTTTTTTTTTTTTCTTCATCTTCTTTTTCCATTAGTCAAACTAAGGCGGCAGGTAGAGGGAGGTGATAAATATCATTCCAAATCTACGTGTGTCGTGTGAGAGCTGTGCTTTTCTATGCAGACCTGGAAAGAGTTTTCTTTTTTTCTTTTGAATACAATTCCCCCAAAAAGAAATAATACATAAGGAAGAGAAAGCGCATGAAGTCTGTACAGCCTAGTGCATCTACCCCTTTGGGCCTGCACACCACAAAGTGGTTCTTCAAAAAAAAAATTTTTTTTTAATAAAATAAAAAAAATAAATAAATAAAAAGATATACTGTTTTCTTTTTCTGGCTAAGTACTGCAATGCAGGACAAACAGGCAAAAGGGAATTGGTACAGTTCAACATCAACATTGGTCAGTAGGAGTGCTTCAAGAGTGTGAATTGCAGGAACCCTTGAAAAATGTTTCTCTTTTTAATAAGAAAGAAAAAAAAAAAAAAAAAAAAAAGAGGGGGGGAAACAATGTTCTGTAGCTACAAAACACAAGTATTATACTTTTAATATTAAAGAATTGTCATCTTTTAGATTATCTTAAATATCACTGTTTATTACCGTCAATTATTTGGAATTAAGTCTACGTGAAAAGAATCTAGAACCAGTGGATCTACAGCCTCCTATAAGACACGCAGCCCAACGTTCATCTTCCATCCGGCACCATTTTGATGGTTATGAGGGTATTTGTCCCAACCCCCCCCCTCCCCCCAAACCCAGCTTACACAATGTAACCCTTTGTTGCTGTTTCTTTTCTTTCTTTTTTTTCCTGTTTCTTTTTTTTCTTTCTTTTTTTTCCTTTACTTTTATTTTTTGTCTTTTGTGGGTTTTTATTATCATTTAGTTCTTTGATTTTATCCAAGTGAAGCAGGTAGCTGTTTCTTTATACAAAGGCCAAAGGGTCATGCTATGTGTCAGGACCTGTCAGAGGGGACTGACTCTGTTACCCAGCCTGGAGACAAACCAAAACAGGAAGTCTAGGAAAAGAGAGTAATGAGGGAAGGCGGGACAGTGGGAGCGAGGTGTGCGGGACAAGTGATCAATAAATAAATTAATAAATTAATAAAACAATAAAAAAGTTCCTCATACGACAGTGTTAATAAGCTTGTCATTATAGTTTACTAGTGTTGCTAGTTTCCCCAGACCCTTCGTTCTCACAAGGTTGGCACTGATATGACAATTTTAATAATCAGGAACTAGTCAAAGGGCTCAAAATCATACTCGGCATGGCCCCAGACACCAACAGCAAACTCAGCTGGCACACGCCAGTAACAGAACACACAGACTGAACAATACTCAACAAAATGAGAAAAGGAAGCGTGTAGGGTGCAGTCCTGGGGGTTCACCTTCTCCATAACATTAACCAGCTAACCCATGAAAACCCAATCTAATTAAAACCCAAAGTACAGGAACACGCTACAACTGCAGTTTGGCTTTGACTGACGTTTATCCCTGGTGCTCACGACTAACTGTCTAAGCCATTGATACAGCTTTTTTTTTTTATGTTTTCCCCATTACATCATCATTAGCATACACAATAATTACATCATCATTAGCGTAACATTGTATACTCAGGCAAAACGTGTATCACTCAGCCCCCCTGACTGATATACATGTAATAAATATACAGACAATAAACAAAAACATAAAAATATAGTAAAAGAAAGATATTTTTGAGAACAAAAATAAGGGTTTAGTTCAAACCAAAAAAAGACACCGTGGAGAATAAGGGAAAAACAAAACATCAAACAGCAAAGAAGAGAACAAAAAGAAGGTCCCAACTTTGTTCTAAAACCATAAAGGCTGGGTTTCTATAAGAAATCAGTTCTGTTGGCAGCTCTTTGACAAACTAAAAACATTTTATGTATAGTATTTATATATTTATATATATGCCTATTTTAAAATTATCATCATTATTATTTACCAACTTGCATTTTTGATAATAATCATTTCCAAAGGAATTGGCTCGAGAGAGAGTGAGGGTGGCCTCAGTACAAGCCACAGCCTCGCAGGTTGTTGGCGATGATGATGTCGGTGACTGCATCGAACACCACCTGGATATTCCCTGTGTCCGTGGCACAGGTCATGTGACAGTAGATCTCCTTATTGGGCGAGCGGTTCTTGCTCTCGAACTGTGCTTGGATGTAAGCAGCTGCGTCATCGTAAGTGTTAGGGCCTGCAGAGAGAACGGAGGAAAGTGGGAGAGAAGAGGTAGTGGAGGAGTCAGAGAACAAGAAAACAAAAAGGGAAGAGAAACAAGAGAGAGGTAGGAACAGAAATGAGAAAGAAGTGGTTATCATAACCAGTTTGAATGGTGTTCACATCTTTAATACTGACAAATATTAGTTCACCTGAATTAAAATCATGTTGTGCCCTGCATAAAAGTGTCATGCAAATCAAGCAAAAAAAAAAAAAAAAGTCTCGAGTAAAAGAAGCGCATGAAAGATCAAACACCAAACACTAAAGAGAGAGGAGAGATGCTTGCGGTCTCCTTTCAGCATAAGAAGCTCTTCTACAGTGACTCAGGCTCATCCTTTTATAGAAATGCCTATCAGCTTCTTCAATGTTCCATCAGGATCTTCAAAATCTTTCTTTATAAATCATTTCTTGGGGCTAATACGTTCACTCGTCAGTGACTAGTTCATTTATAAACTCTATGTGGTCTCTTCTTTCATGCTATTTTTCCCTTGCCTCAACAAGCTAAGACATTTTGCATCATACGTGAAAGCTATCCTGCTGTAAGACAAGAACTCTCAAGCATAATAGCCTGTCTCCCTGGCATGAGAGATGAGAGCAGTGCTGGGTTCGCGAAGTTGAAGAATCAGCCTATGATGCACCAGCCATCCATGGCCAGGTGTCCATAAGCACTAAACTGGCAGTGCTCTCTGGGATGTCATATTCTCTCCCCTGTCTTTCACAGTGACACCTACCAGCCAATCATGAACATCTGTGTGCTCATGAACATGTATGTGGAAGAGGATGGTCAAGGCTTGTCTGAGTGTGTTATGCTGCCCTGTGACGCCGCTTGACCATCAGTTCAAAAAGATGCTCTTGGCTGGTTTCGCCTCTCTTTGCAGGAAGCATGTGTTAGCCTTCACCTACCCCAGGAGGTACTTGACGTATTATTCAATGGATCATAAAAATCTAATGATTTACCTACTGGTTCTTTCAGTAAGCATTACACCTTTATAACCAACAGCTTAATATGTCTATATAGAATATCAAACCAAGGAGAAAAAGGAAAATCTCATTTTCATCTCAGGCAAAATTCAATAACATGTTATTCAGATTTGATTTCTAGTTACATTTCATTCCAGTTTTTATGGGTGTTGAATGAATTGATCAATGATTACAATGACAAAAGATTCTAACGTGGCAGCGCCTGTGTGTGTTCTTACCCGTGTACTCTGGGAAACAGATACTCAATGGTGATTTCTTGATCTTTTCAGCAAACAGGTCTTTCTTATTGAGGAAGAGAATGATGGAAGTGTCAATGAAGAATTTGTTGTTGCAGATGGAGTCAAACAGCATTAGGGACTCATGCATGCGATTCTGCATGGAAAGAACAGAATAAAGAGAGAGAAAAAAAATGGAGAACAGATTAGACAGAGAAAACCAGGAAAGGAAAGGTGATTAAGGCCAAGGTAGGTGAGCTGTGGCCCACAACAGTAGCAAGTAGGACGAGGGAAGTAGATGCGCCTCTACCCTGTTCAGATACAAATCATAATCGAGTCCTAGTCTTAAAACTGTTTCAGTGTGACAGTATAACGGTGTGACCTGGATCAGTGCTTGTAAGCAGAAAGATAGACACACGGCAGTCAGACCCACACAATAAATTTCAAGTGGAATTTTATTCATTTCATATAAATACATACACACAAATACACATCCGTTGTTGAATAAATAATCAAGAGCAGTGAATGACACAAGTACAGCAGACAGACATTAAAACTGACAGAGACACACTGATGCTGTGAACAGATAGAGTCTATATCTAGGTGCTTTGCAATGAAAGTGTGAACAGATGGCACAATAATACAGCACCCAGCACTTGGCACTTATACCTATAATAAATTTTCTACTCAAATCCAGATTCTTCCGATCATGGATGGTATCATCATTATTTAAAACCACCATCCAACTGTGCTGCAAGTGTCCTCTTTTAAAACTAACCATGCATTGGCTAAAAGTCCAATAAGGGTAGTGTTAATGCTACTTGCAGTGAATGAATCAATAAAATAATTGTTATATGAAAGATATTTAAATACCCTTGGCAACTATAAAACAGCATATAGACAGGACACTGCTTACTGAAAAAAAAAAGAAAAAGAAAAAAAAGTCCCCTTTCAACATTCTGCAACTACATTTTTATACTGGCCATAAAGCTCATTCCAGCAGGTAATATGATGTCAAATGGATTATTTCTATCCAATCATACATCAAAGCTCATGCTGACAGCAGTCTGGCCACAGCACCAGCTGTTCTTGCCCATCTAAAACCACAGGAACAATCAGCCATTAGTCACTCAATGTGCACCGATTGAATTACCGGCAAATCTCTTTATGTGGCCAAAAACATCATTTCCCATAAGTCTCTGGACCAATAGCATCATTTCCTTTTCACCTTGACCACACAAGCTGATGCCCATCATTCACCTAACCAGCAGCACAAAGCTTGTGGTCCATTGCTCTGGTGGAAAGGCTAGCTTTAAGGCCAGGCTCATTAAACATATTTAGAAGAGCGACAGAGAGAAATTAAACAGAGAAGTAGAGAGCTGGGAGAAGGTAGGCATCGATGCAAAAAGGCTCTCACATTCGGATGCATAAGAGGGTGGAGAGTTTGTTTTTGTGTTTGCAACAAGATGCATAATAACCTTCCAGCTGAGATACTGAGAGCTCACTGATTCAGGATGCAGTGGTCATCTGTCACTAAGCTGTCTCTCTCACACACACACACACACACACACACACACACACACACACACACACACACACACACACACACACACACACACACGGAGAAGCTTACGTCATCTCCAGCAGAACATCCTAATGTGAAACTTCATCTCACTAAAGACTGTTCCCTTCATGAGGGGAAAATAACTGTCTCTAGGTCATAGGCTTGCTTGCCAGTTAATAAGCACAGTCGCAACCCTTTATAGTACTTTACGCACCAAATATAAGTAATTAGAAACACTGAGCGCAACTACCCTGACATGCTGCCGTTTTGGTTTTGGAGTTTCCAGCATAAGGAACTAATGACTACTAAAGGCTTACAAATGCTATGATTAAGTTCCAGAAGGTGACCCAGCGATGATACTCCCAGTGGTGCTGTACAATCAAGGAGTAATGGGAAAATTAGGACACCTAACATCTATGGCAAATATAGCTCTGAGGCCATCCATTAGTGAAACAGTTACCTAGCTCGACACACATCCATGCAGAGAATAGGTACAGAAGTTATGCATGTGCCGAGTGTCTTCTGATCCAGTATTCACTTTCTCAAAGCAGTACATATTCGGTAAATGACAGAAGGAATATTGTGTCTGTAGCTATAATAGCACTTTTCTTTCAAATTAAATCCAGGTATAGCCAATTAGTGATACCTTCCCATCATTACAAATCACCCCCTGCTCTTCCTGCTTCACTGAGCCAGCCTGACCCATACTAACAATACATCCTGACTTAGGAAAGCGTATCAGCACACTCTTTGTAACAAGCGACCACCCAGGTTCAGGGGGAAGGGGAGACAAAAAGAGAGATTGCTTGGAGGCTTTCAGTAGGCTAAATTACAGACTCGGGCCAAAATAAACAGCAAACAACCTGAGGCGTACTAGCTAAGCCATCCTGACACTATGATTAAACTGTACAGAATGACAGGCGGCCAATGTGCGTTGACTGCTTTGGCTGCATAAGCTTAAAGCACACCACCACCAGACAGGTTCTAATTAAAAAAAAAAAAAAAAAAAAAAAGGAAAAAAAAGAAAAGAAAAAAAAAAGGACACAAATGATTTGATGATTCCTAATTAATCTTCAGTTTCTGTTAATATCTCTGATCTGCTGTAGACATCAAAATGAAATTACAATTTTGACTATATACACCATGAATAGTTGAACGTAAATGTAAAAACTCCCCACGGTAGAAATAAAACCTTGTACTTTTAGCGTTTTGAGTTTAATAGGAATAATACAAATACAAATAAACCTGCAAAAAAGTTGTAGTTGAAAACTGGTATAGTGTATAATTTGACCGAGTAGCATACTCCGGGATCATTTCTTTTTTTAAATGTTGAGATGGTGCTATTTCTGTGGTACAGCTGCTCAGGGCATCACTGGTTGGGTGGAACTTTTAATGGCATTTAATTAGCGAGTTTCATCAACATTCAAGTCTTGACAATATAGAAAAATCTTACCTATGGCACTGTAAATGTGAGAGGGTCTCGAAAGACTGTAATATACATGTGGTACAGCAGTAATGTCCATTTAAGGCAAACAGTGCTACAAGGTGATTTGTTTTTCAAAATTAGTAAAGGAAAAATATTTCAAGGCAGTAAGATGTTACTGATGATTTCAGCATGTTTGACTTCATTATTTTGGCTTTTGAATAATGGAGCTCATTTTGAGATTAAATCATTATGGGGACAGAAAAGTCGACACTTATAGGTTAAAGACAACTTGGAATTTAAATTCATTAAACTGCTCTCTCATCCCTGTGCCAGCTAGTTCAAACATTTAATAAGCATGATGTCATGTGAGAATTCACTTCCACATTGTGCCTAGATCAATCGCTGGGTTTTAATCTTTAAACTGAGCTTATCCCCTTGTTTATGACTGTAGAGGAAGCTCTTTGGTTAGCTTTCATTCTGCTGTCCACCACTGGAGAGCTACACATAGAGAACAAAACAAGGGCGTATAACAGATCTGAGAACAGGCCTGGGCTCAGTAAAGACCACAGAAACGCAGGTTGTTGGCGATGATGACGTCAGTGACAGCGTCGAAGACAAACTGGATATTGTTGGTGTCGGTGGCGCAGGTGATGTGCGCGTACACCTCCTTATTGAAGGACTTGTTCTTGCTTTCGTACTGTGCCTGGATGTAAGCCACTGCCTCCAGGAATGTGTCTGGCCCTAAAGCGCAACACAAAGCAGAAAGCGAAGAAAAAGGAAGAGTGAAGGAGCGAAGAAGGAAGGAGAGAGTAAGAGGAAGTAGGGTTTCCAAATAGCATAAAAGCAGTGCAGGGGGAAACAAAAGGATGTAATGAAATGTCAGGCTGTAAAAATGTAGGCCACACAGTGATCATGTAATAGGCTGAAGGCCTGTCATTGTGACTGTCTGATGAAATATGGTAGTACACTGATGCTGTAGCAAGATAAGTGAGTAGGAGCTTATATACAATGAAAATAAACAGGCAGAAAGGGCCATGAACTTGGCTGAAATCCTCTATAAACTGATCTGAAGACATCAAGACTTTACAGCTAAAAGAGTACAACTGAATTAAAAAAAGAATCATGCCTGGAATATCAGCTATGGTAATTCGCCACCACTCTATAGGTTTTTTTATTCGACCTCTGTTTTACCTATTGACTGCTGGGTGGTTTTCTTCCCCTAGAAATCTCATTCTGCACTGGATTGAAAGAACAACATGTTGTCAGGATGATTATTTTACCTGTGTACTCAGGGAAGCAGATAGTTAAGGGTGATTTCTTTATTTTCTCCTCAAATATGTCCTTCTTGTTAAGGAAAAGAATGATGGAGGTGTTTGTGAACCATTTGTTGTTGCAGATGCTGTCAAACAGCTTCAAGGACTCGTGCATGCGGTTCTGTGGAATCAAAAAACCAAGGTGTCAGACTGTCTGCTCGGAGTCATACATTCACACACACGCACAAGGAAAACCACACAATAGTATTGGGACACATCAGAACATGGTATTATTAGAATACCGTATATGACAGTACAGCAGTGAAAGGAAAGGAAGGAAATCAGAAAAATTTGCAAGTTAATTAATTAATGAGGAAGCCCCATCCCCAGGCAAGGTGATGCATTATAATGTTAGCTATAACAGAATAATGAGGACAGAGTGGGAGCATTTACAGTAATTATCTCTCCAGCATGTGTGTCTATGTTAAGTACATGTCTCTGAATTGAACAATTTATCAGATAGCTGGAAAGCTGATCATAACTTCAATAGTAATGGGAAGAATGACTTCTATCCGGCTAACATTTGATTTAGAGCAGCAACAATCGTCAATCATCTATGTATAAAACATTAATGATTTTTTTTTTTTTTTTTTTTTACAAGGAACTACAATGAAAAGAATGCACCAACACAAACAAGATGTGCACACAAGGCAAAAAAAAAGTGCTGCTTTCAGCCATTACATTGCTCTTTTCCAGTGGCAGTGGGGGTAGGGTTCATACCTGCGGTTATGTTCTGGTGGATGGGCCATCTGAAGAGCCAGTTTTGCTTTTTAGCATTTGACGATTGGTTAGATAGCAGAGCCGTGGTGAGAGACGGCAGAAGAGGAGCTGAGATGGTCGGAGGGAGACACGCACACGCAGAGGAGGTGGCATGAGGCCACTGAAGAAGATCAGCACGACCAGACAGGTGTCATATCACAACAGCCCTGCCCCCTACGCCCTCCCCATCCACACCCACACATACACACTCACAGCCATACGCATAGTCCGCATGGCTGGGATGAAAAACAGCTTAAGCAGATCCAGTCACCAAAGTGTGAGGAACAGCACGGTTCCAGAGAGAAACAGCGCAAAAGTCACATAGTTTCATGCACATCATATACAGAAGAGGATACAGTGTTAGTGTAAGGAGCGCTGTGTCTGAGCGTGTATGTGTGTGTTTCTAGAGGAAAAGAAAATTCAGAAAAAGGAAGACAAGTTTGTGGCAGTAGCCAGGGACCAGGTATATACATGATGAAATAAAAGGGAAGGGTAATATGTGAACACATAAGTATGTGTGCTGTTTGTCCACGCCCTACATTTTCATCTCTGTGTAAATAACCACGATTTATAATCAATGTTTCCACCTCCTGCAAGGTCTCTGCCTCGATCCACCACTTTAATACAGAAGCATTAAGGCTAATGGACAGATCTATGCTGTTACATCAGGCCACAAATTCAGGTGGTTTTTTTCCCCTTAAGCAGCAGGAGTCTTTAAAATATTATGATGTTCTGTCATCAAAGTGTGTGCCTGGATGAGTTCAAGACTTGTGTAGCTTTGACACAATCAGTCTGTTTTCTCCCTGTAAGTGAGAGCAATAAATATAAATCGAGTATTCCAACTGCAAGAAAACTGACTGTAGACTGAACTGGATGTATACTTAATGCCTTCATTGAACAGTAAAAGCCCACAAGCAATGCTAATGACGGATGTTTGATTTCATTTTCTTATTCAGTTATTTTCTTTTTTTTTCTTCTTGCATGTTATTGAAGTCTGAAGACTGTTCCATAAGGTTTCATTCAAGGCAGTATACAATTAAGAGTGCTTTCATATATACAGAATTTAGTCCATTTAAATTGAACCCTAGTGTGTGACCAAGATATCGCTTCCGAGTTCGCTTGAGAGAGGTCCACTTCCCAACAAACTCTAGCGTAGTACAACTGCAGCGAGCACATGATTCGACTCTGAATTGCCCCGACCGCAGGAAGTGAACTGCACCCTGCTGTGTATTTTGATTTTTGAGACAAAGAACAGTGCTGAAGTGCTGCAGAAACAGTATGTTTTGGTTATCTGGACTAAAGTACAACACACTAAAATAAATGCTGGATATGTTACACAGTAATGTTTAAACTAGTTTTTAATATTACAATTTAATCATTTATTCGCATTGTACCGCTGCAGTCCCATCTTCTCCTACATGCCACGCTCTGTTTTGCTTTATGGTTTGTATAATTACATGCAAAGTGAAACCAAAAATAAACAGCAAACAAAGTTTTAGTTTTGTTCTGATTTAGAAAAAGCAAATGGACTAATAGGTGTGAAACTCAGTGTGGAGAGATATACAGCCAAGTGCAAATATCTGCATACACTCGGAACAAAATAAATAGTACATTTAATTTATAACAAGAAGACATTTACACACAGATTTTCTAATATTGAAAATAAGCTAATTCACATGTGCAGTGAGAGCAGTTAAAGGGCATTTTGCTACGGATTTACAAAGACTAGATGTGAAATTTATATCGCATTCAAAATCTGGGGAGAGAGCATGACGTAAATGAGATTTTTGAGTGCAGTAAATGCTGCCATTGGTCACAGTGACAGTAAAGAAAACTTGAAAATCAAGTATACAACTGACAAAATGCATGGGCTAAAAAACCCTTATTATAATGCATTGTGCACATTATGTTAATAAGGTAAATGTAAAGGAAGTTCTTTTCAAGCACTCTTAAATGGTGACACTGGGTTTGCGTATGTGTGGTGGATATCTAGTCTGGAACATTTTGATAAACATCATTATTAAGTCAGTCTAAACGTACAAGGGACCAGTTGTCATGGATGAGCCGCGTACGGTTCTTCAATTCTACCAACTCGCGAACATCATCAGCGGACCTGCAAAGTCATTCAATCTCCTGTGGGACTGTTCTTCGAATGTACCACAGTGGAATACTGACGCCATAGAAAAAGGTAACTCAGTAATCAGTACAGAGGCTTCTGGGAAGGGTGAGCTGGCCCCTTTAATGCTTTGCAGGCCCACCATATACAGTGCATCCGGAAAGTATTCACAGCGCATCACTTTTTCCACATTTTGTTATGATACAGCCTTATTCCAAAATGGATTAAATTAATTTTTTCCTGACAACGTTAAAAAACGTTTACTTGAGGTTTTTGCAAATTTATTTAAAAATAAAAAAAACTGAGAAAGCACATGTACATATGTATTCACAGCCTTTGCCATGAAGCTCAAAATTGAGCTCGGGTGCAGCCTGTTTCCACTGATCATCCTTGAGATGTTTCTGCAGCTTAATTGGAGTCCACCTGTGGTAAATTCAGTT
>JAQQZR010000037.1:13313862-13330640 GCA_030068235.1 Notoglanidium macrostoma | reverse complement strand
TGGAATAAGGCTGTAACATAACAAAATGTGGAAAAAGTGATGCGCTGTGAATACTTTCCGGATGCACTGTATATTTATAACAGCCTCCAAACTCTTTCCTATCCTCTAAGCTTTTGGATCCTTGTAATTTTCCAACTCTGCTACTTTGCATTGTCTAAACTAATCTGTTATGACTGTACCAGATGAATTTGATGTATACATCCATGTTAGATCAGGACAACTAATCTAACAGATCACAGTAAAATGTCTTGATAAAATATTTGCCTCTTGATTTTTCTTTGTGTTTTGGATTGTCAAGTTGCAGGACACAACCCCAGTTGACATCTTTTTTCCAATTCCAAAACCACCGGGGATGCAAACTTTTGCAATCAACTGTATATTCTCAACCTGTTATCTGAATGTACTTGTGGCTGATTTGTGCTTTTCTAAATGGTTTTTTGTAAGTGTTTTGTTTCGGTAGAATGTTTAAACATGAACGAATACCAAAACGATCAGGTGTGTTTGGTTAGTGTCGCGTTGTCTGTCTGTTTGAAATAAGTATTCTTATAAAATAATGAATTTTTAAATGTAATCTTTCTTGTATAACATGCAAAGGAAGAGCATAATTTGTTTCTGTAGCTGTGTATCTAGTGGCAAGGGGATGGAGAGTCTGTGTGTAGGGAATCTCTCTCACCGTGGTCTCATCTTCATGCAGCACCTGGTCATAACCACTTAAAGCCACGCAGAAGATGATGGCAGTCACATCCTCAAAGCAGTGGATCCACTTCTTCCTTTCTGACCTTTGACCTCCCACATCAAACAGCCTGTGTAGATATGACACAGCATGATCTCATGTTCACCCACAACACTGTACATGGTACCTCCAGCATCTATAAATATATCAGCTTTCAGAGTGTTAGTCCTGAGCAAGCTTTAAACTAGTGCTCATCCTTTACACTCTTAGGGATAGTTTGTTATTTCCCACATACATGTGACTCATTTCCCAAAGGGTTTCATAATTATATGATTAAACTCATCACATCAGTCATAAATTTGAATCGCTATCTAACTGGGCTCCTAACTCAACTCAAGTTTCACGCAGCATATAAAGAAAGCAAATGTGATATGTATTCTACGCATGTAATAAGACACTGTTTAACAGACATTTATCTGAGATGTCAAATTGAGTTTATCTGGGAGTAATTAGGTCCTAGCCAATTTTGTTTCCAATAACAGCATTTCATAACATAATCAATATCATACTGATGAATAACTTATGAACTAATGTGTTTGATTTCTCAGTGAGGAGACCATATTGTACAATAAGCCTAATTCCATGCCCATTCAGAGCAAATTCCAGCATTTCAGAGTTGCAGTGAGCATCTCAGGGCACGCAAACCATCTAAAATTAACAGAAAAACAGATGCATAAATTAACAGATTTATTTCAGTCTCCTTGTTTTTTTAAAGCTGCATTAATTAGACAGGAGAGAGAGAGAGGGATAAGACATAGAGCTACACTCATGTCCAACTCCGTTCACATTCAACATTAGCAAAGGTTAATAATGTGACCAGATATTCTTTATTGCATAAATGCATCTTTGTGATTGCACCACAAAGAAGCCAGAACTAAAATGAAAGAGGATCATCCGACATTTCCATTTCCATAAGTATAACACTGAAAAGCTGGGGCAGGTCCTAATATTTCAAAGTGTGCAGCAACCTTTGCCTTGGATGTTACATTTATCAGACAATGCCAGGTGATTTTAATTTATCTTTGCAATGCAGTGAACGTCCATCATAATATTTTTACATTTCCTCACAGATATTTTGGACAGAACAGTAACATGTAGTTGACTTTTATGCTTTTGTGTCATGCACAAACCAGTGTCTCATTGCTGCGGTGAGATTTCTAATAAACTGTCACGAACACTAATGCTTTACTTCACATATGTTTTGCAGCCTGGGAAAACATTTTCTATCATATAAAGCTTTCAAAACTAACAATGGAAAATGAGTTACATTTTGATTAAAATGGCAATGGCATCTTGGCAAAGCTGTTACACCTCCCAATAAACTGTACTTCTCAAACAAACAGTTTTATATTGTGCACAGAAAGGCTACCGGCTCTCATAATCTATAACAGGAAGTTAAGAGGCCATGGAAAGTTAAAGGGCATTTTGGAACTTTCAGCACCACTGAATTAATAATCTAAGTGAGTGTATGTATAATTTTGACCCCGTGTTGATTTCAGAAAAGCCAAAATAAATTAAAACTTGTGAACCAAATTCTTGTTTTTTCTCCTATTACAGATGTACGTCACACAATCATTCTTCCTCAGAAAAAGAATCCCTGAAAGCCCAATATTGCCATGACATTCATGCCTACGATGACTGTATGTAAACTTCTGACTGCAAGTGTAGATGCAGATGTTTTGAGTGTGTCGAGTTCGTGTTAGTAAATCAACCTTCCCAGAATACACTGATCTGTCTATAGATGCAGAGATGTTAAATAATGCTGGCATGTTCTTATACTATAGAGATAATGTAACTACACACTTCATGATGTGAGCATCGATTAGACAATGATGCATAAGAACCGTCCCTGGGTAAATAAAACAAGCCCATCTCACTGTCCTATAAGCAATGAGGAGTTTAGTAAATACATCAATGACCAAACAAGCTGGAATCAATAAAAGTTAGTTAATCAATACAAAAAAAACTAAATGATAGATACTTTTTTACTTAGATTAATAACTGTTAATATAC
Organism: Notoglanidium macrostoma; assembly: GCA_030068235.1. Taxonomy (NCBI): domain Eukaryota; kingdom Metazoa; phylum Chordata; class Actinopteri; order Siluriformes; family Auchenoglanididae; genus Notoglanidium; species Notoglanidium macrostoma. Next base: position 13,327,894 of record JAQQZR010000037.1, on the reverse strand, counting down.
TGCATAAAGCTGAACCTTTAAAAGATAACTTAAAATAAGATTTAACCCATAATCAATAATTTTTCACTCTATAATCAATATGTGTGGTCATTAAAACTAATTAGATGAATGACTATAAATGAAATTCCCTATGGACCAGTTGTTCTCTTACTGATACCTGTACGCCTTGCACGGCTTATGAAGACCTTCCGAAACAAAAACACCCTGTTTCTTTGGAAAGTATGCTGTGCTTCATATGTTGGATTAGATACTATGAAGTTGAAATGAAACCTGTGTTACTGTACACAATGATATAGATTTTCCAAAATCTGAAAAGCTGGGGAAACCACTCTTACCTTTCCTAACAATAGTTTACAGTTTAATAATAAAGTTTTCTCTTAAAATGAAGGCAAAATTATTGGTTCCCTTAAACGCAAATAATGTCATCCTTAAGGAGGACAACTTTGACCATATCCTGTTTTCCTGAACATATCCTGTTGCACACATGTGTATTTACTAAATATCCAAGACATTTTAATCATGCATGAGAACATTTCACAGTGCTTTGAGGCCTTTATGCAGTAGGAGGCTCCTTGAGAAGATCATGAATTTTGCCAATTAACATGATATTTTAGACCAAATACTAGTGGTCTCTGCCATAAGGTTAATGATTATTACCATAAAAATACACTCAAATATTCATTGAATTAAGCAAGTCACCTACGAATTTGAAAATAATCTACATGGTCCATGATCATCTTCTAGTGTCTTTTCAGATACTACAAGAAGAGGCTCAGTGCTCTCACTCTTGTCAGGCAAGCATTAATCATTGTGTGTGTTATGGTTCATTCATCTAAATGGGGGGGGGGGGGAAAAAAGAGCTGACTACATATAATTGTTTAAATAATTTAAATTTTCCCAAGAGCCACTGAGCCGCAGCATTTCTATCTGTTGTTAATATGGCAAGTGATCTAAAGTAAAGACAGTGGCCTGTGCTTATTACTGAAGCTTTCAGCCCCCACAGTAACAAAGGTCAAATAAACACTGAGCCTCCTCTTCATGCTTTGTTTGTCTGATGCAATGATTTTCTTGAAGAATCAGTTGGCTTTGCAGTGCTGTAAAATACCACTGATTTGGCTCTGTTGGGAGGTTTATACTGAACTATATAATGAAACCCAAGAGTGAATCAGTTTAAGCCTAACAAGATCTACTTAACGAAAGCTTGCAATTTCCCAGGTCGTTACAGTCACATGTTCGTATTATTGTTTTCCCCTCAGGAAAAGCAGAAAAATGGAATTATAAGAATTTGGGCTTATTTGGCAGGGGTTCAAGGAGCTCGCAAATAAGACTGTGTCCGCATTTAATAAGCTAAACGCAGTGAATAAGCTCAACTACTGAATTTTAGGGTATTCTGTAATGTCTTGATAATACAATGCGTTGAGAGACAGAGGGAGCAACACACCTGAAGTGCAAGTTCTTGAAGGTGAAGTGGGTCTCGACGATTCCAGTGGTCTTCACTCGGGTTCTCAGAATGTCCTGCTCTGTGGGCTGGTAGTCTGCAGCACCAATCCTATCTAAACTATCTAGGTAACTGTAAACAAACAGAGGGAGAGAGTGAGGTCAGGAAAACTTAACTCAGAAAAATCATCTCAGACTTCTCACGCGGTAGTGACCCTCATCTTAACTGACTAAAATACACCAAGATGTCAATTTAGAGGGGCATATAACCTTATACAACCTCAGCCTCTCATGTACAGTAGCCTTTGTTGATGACCCATATCGCCATTATCCGTGCACTTAATTGCACTTTCAAACTGCAGCATTTGTGACTGAGTACAGTAGTAAGTTAGAGTTACACACAAAATAAAATGGGCCTCAAGGGAAATTTGACTTATGGGACTTGTACAGAATTGATATAGTGGTTTTACCTTGAAACCCACCGAACTGATCACCAGTAGACTTTCAGGTGCAGAGACAAACACCATCTTCGCCAATAAAAAGGACAATAAAGCAGTAGGTATGTGAAATTCACAGGACACCAATTATCTTCCCTTTTTTATCGAGCTGACAAATGCAACAGTGGTGTAGTAAAATTGTAGCAACATAAAAACAGGAATAAATAAGTGGTAAATACATTATTATTTCAAGTATTAACAAATACTCCCTGCTTTCTGCAGTATTTAGAAAATAAAGTGCTGGAATCATTTTATAGCATGAGAAGGGTGCCAAGAAGAACATACATGGTCTTCCTATTTAAGACTTTCTTAGTGTTAGTTGTAGTACGTGTAGTGTTGTACACTACCCTTGTAGGTTGTATATAAAAACATTATAATACCTACAATATTACGCTGACACCATATCAATTGAGCCACATATAAATCTGGAATGATTTGTGCAGGTGTTTTGAAATGTCCAATATTAACCAACACTTCCTGGAAACGTGTACCCCCTTCCCACAATCTCATGTGCTCTCGACTAGTGCAGAACTCTCACGTTCTGCAAAGATCGACTGAGAAAGTTTTGAGTTCATTAACGAGAAAATCTACTTCTGTGGTATGTTTGACTTAGCTAACATTACACAACTATATTTAACATCAGTTAACTATATTCGAGACGTCACTGAAAAATGTCTGCTGAGAACGGTGAAAACGTGTCTTTCGGTCAAAACTGGACAAACAGGCCAAGTGTCAAATCTAAAACTTACAAATAATGTTAATGGAGATGATGATTAGAAAGTGATTAACCATGCTGCTTTTAAACATTTATAAATGAGTATATTATTTTATCAGAAATTAGTCATTCTGAAAAACCAGAATCTTTTTCTTTTCTTTCAACATGATTTTACCCTTGAAAGTCGAGACATCGAAGAAGAAAAAAAAATTAACCACATCAGTCAATAAAGTAACAAATATATGTAGAGAAAGATGAAAAATGTGCAGCAGTAAAGAATTGATTTGATATTTCAAATATAGGAAGTAAAAACCTAGTAAGAACAATTGATTAGTAGCTAAGCAAAAAAAGAAAACCTTTAAATACTTTGACACTGGTAATACTTGGAAGGTCAAAGGTCTTTTTTCTCTCTCCTATATTCTGGTATAGCATATATAAGCATAAATCCCAAAACAATACTCAAGTATAGCAACAAAGTACAATTACTGAAATAAAGTCCATCTGTTTGGATTTGTGTGCGCGCGTGTGTGCGTGTGCGCGCGCGTGTGTGTGTTACCTCTCCCAAAGAGAAAGGTGTTGATAAATTGAATAAGGAGAAAGTGGCAAGTCTATCATTCCCATCAGCAGTAAAGCTGAACAAACATACTGTATATAATCAAACATGGACAGAATTAAACATCAAGCAATGTACACACATCACTACCTATCCATCCATTCTCCTCCTTCTCCATCTGTTGGTGTCGTACTCTGTTTAAAAGCCTTGTACTTTGGGGGCAGATGCAGTATTTGGCATGTATGCGCCAACATTCCACCAGAGAGTTGTCTCCAAACGACACCTCGTCCACCTGCACCCTGCCCTAAAATGCCATGTACATGTGAAGCATAGCTGAACATCACCTAAAGCTGCCTATGGCAGTGTGTGTTTGTATCGGTCATTAATAAATGAGTGATCACTGTTTAATAACACAGTTATGGTAATATGACACGGGACTGCGCCCAAGCTGCCACAGTTGCAGCTGCACAGTGCCACTATAGCCCCACTGCAGCTCATTAAATTCTGCCCCTGAAGACTTGGCCTGCCTAGGTTAAAAAAAAGAAAAGAACAGAAAAAGAAAAGCGGATTGATGGAAAAGTGAGAGGGAGGGAAGGAGCAGCAAGCAGAGAGTGAAATGGCTGACGGAGCTTCTTTTGATGCCTAAGGCCTTGAGCTTACGCAGAGAAAAATCATCTTGTAAATGGACTATCCCAGATGAGGGCCTTCCACAGAGCAAGTCATCGGCGCTGCTGTGCTCTGCAACAACCACAGAGGGCACTGTACCTGCGACCGGGCAAACTAAAGTCATTAATGTTTAATCTGCGAGCTTGTGTCCTATAGGGCTGCATAAGGGCACGGGTTCTTTCATGTCTATCTGAGAACTGTAGCATGAAGTCTGCTCATATGACAGAAGCTGGATGCCCACAAACACATGGTATTTCACACTGTGAGGATCAGCTGTTATACAGCACTGTGCAAAAGTCGGAGACACGAAAAGAAATGCAATAGAATTGATTTAAAGCAAATAATTAAGTTAAAATCTTTTCTACATAAAATATACTTTTAAGAGCAGTAAAGAAACAAAACAGTTGAGTCAATATTTGGCACGGCAAGTCTTTCCTTTGAAACTGCATCAGTAGTCTCAGGTACACTTTCTGCAGTGTCGTAAGGAAACTGGCTGCTAAGTTTTAAATGAGCATCTCCGAGAGCCTTCCACAGTTCCTCTGGAGACTTTGACTGTCGCATGTCTGTTTTTGCAGGTAATCCCCGACATCCGTGTCAGAAGTATCATCGGTTACATAATGTTAGATTAATTTCTCACATGCTAATATTTCTCTGTACCATTAAATTTTTGTTGGAAAATCAAACTTTTTTTTTTTTTTTTGCTGGCAAACATCATTAAATAAACATCTAAGAAAAAGTGTATTTAAAAAAAAATGCCTAAGAAAAGGCTGCCTAAGACTTTTGCACTTTATATTCTACGCAGTTCTACTTTCCCTTTTTGCTGCTTATTGCACATTCCAGCATTAATGACCGAGAGCGCACTGTACCACTTTCCCTGTCCTTTTGATCACTGATCCGTATCACTCCGCACACTTGTTACTCTATTTACGGCAAGGCTTCCAGAAATTGATATTATTTAGCACATGTTGTTTATTAACAAATAAGTCCTCCAAAGGCAAATTTCCACTGCACTGTACTACAAAGACAGCGAGCCCTATGTTCTGACTGCTGCTATTTTTGACTCCGCATGAGGTATTTGGTCATTCATATTAACTCTTTAACTTGTACTGAATTTCCATGAAGAGTTATTTTCAGTGTGCCACTGAGGACAATTCTGTGAAAAACAAAACACAAATGTCCAGCGCTTCAGTTAACGCTCTCATCATACATCTGAACGGGAGGGAAAAAAGTGATCTCAATGACTCCGACTTTGGCATCACTGTTGGTGACAGACTGGGATTTTCACACCCAGCCGTCTATTGAGTTTAGACAAAATGGTGTAAAAAACCAAAACATCCAGTGGCCAGCAATTCTGCAGACAGAAATGCACTGATCATGAGAGAGCTGACAGAAAGACCATGGTAACGAAAACAATTACTCTCTACAACCGTGATGGCAGAAAAGCATCTCAGAATGCAAACCTTCTCATATTAATTTAAAATTTAAAATTTTAATTAAAAGATTTTCATATAAAATGTTCATAAATAACTTTTTTAAAGGGTTGCCAAGGGCCCCGGTTAAATGCATCCCATCTTCAATTGTTTGCCAACAACCATCATATGCATTTAGCAATAAAATGCATAACATGCCGTTGCTTGTGCCGTATATTATCGAGCTTTTGCAGCTAGGATTTTGATTCAAAACCAAAAAGAGCAGCACAACAGGTAACACGAGTAACACCAGTCAGTGGAACAATGATCACTTAACCTAATAAATGGCAATTTAAAATATACACTTACTGTCCACTTTATTAGGAACACCTGTACCCCTGCTCATTCACATCATGCTCACATCAAACATAAGGATGGGGAAAAATGTGATTTCTGTGACTTAACTGTGGCATGGTTGTGGTACCAGAAGGGCCAGTTTGAGTATTTCACACACAACAGTGTCTAGAGTTTACATGACTGATTCAAAAAACATAAAATACGCTGTGTGTGGAGGGTTTGCAGATTAAAACGCCTTACAGATGAGTAATCCCAGAGGTGAATGACCAACATGATCTGAAGTGCCAGGAAGTCTATAGTAAAGTAAATAATCACCCTTGTTATCGACGTGGTGAGCAGAAAAGTATCTCAGAACGCACAACACGTTAAACCTTCAGGTGGAGGGGCTACAACAGCAGAAGACCACATCAGGTTACACTTTTTCCAGCCAAGTAGAAGAATTTGAGGCCATCATGGGCACTCTGAGGCTAACCAAAACTGTACAGCAGGAAGAATGGAAAAAGACCAAGTAATACTTTTTTCTAATCTTAAACTGTCTAGTTTGGGTGAGTCTGGGCCCATGATGGCCTCCGTTTCCTGTTCTTTGCTGACAGGGATGGAACGCAATCTGGTCTTCTGCTGTTGTAGCCCCTCTACCAAAAAGTGTGATGTTTTGTGCATGTGGAGATGCCTTTCTGCTCACCGTGGTTGTAAAGAGTGATTATTTGAGCCATGTCATCCGTCGTGGCAGCGTGAATCAATCTGGCCATTTTCCTCTGACCTCTCCTGTTAACAAGGCACTTCCACCCACAGAACGGTTGTTCACTCAGTGTTTTTTTCCACCATACCATGTAAAGTCTAGAGACTACTACGTGTGTAATAGATCAGCAGTTTCTGAAATACTCAAACCAGCCCATCTGTTATCAACATCCATGCCATGAAGTCATGGAGATCACATTTTTCCCCCATTCTGATGTTTTATGTGAACATTAACTGAAGCTCTTGACCTGTATTGGTATGACTGTATGCTTTTTGCTGCTGCCACGTGATTGGCTGATGGAATAACTGCATAAATGAGCAGGTGCTCCGATTAAAGTGGATGGTGAGTGTATGATGTTTGCCATGTTGTGCTTGAACAGTGTTCGCTATGGTAAAATCAGTTATAAATTTTAATCCATTTGCATGGCATTGGTTAGGCCTATATTCACTATAGATTTTAAGTTACTTTTTAGGCAGAAATAGACTTGAAGTCTCAACTATTAAACAAACAAGCTGGCTTGATTTCCTCTCTGGTGTGCTGTTTTTTGTGAGAGCGTGATGATTAGAAAGTGAGCTAAATAAAATGAAAGTCTGATAATGAAAGTAATGGAGCAAGCAAGCATGTATTCACAACCTGTTTGTGTTTAACTGGGAAGAAGGTGACATGTAAATGGGAATCATGCACTAATATTAAACATTGCATATTAGATCACTAGCGGTTATCTTTTAACCCTCTTGATTATCGTGTGGCTCACCATCATCATCCATCACAATCATAACCAATCAGCAAAAATTCTCATCGTCAGATGTGTGTGTGCGTGCGTGTGCATGCAGTTAGCATGTTCTGTAATGCACTTTCTGGTGCATTCTTCTTTTTCCCTGTTTTTTCTATTTGTAGTCCTATCTTTAGTGAAAAACACACTCCATGGCCAGATCTAACCTTTCAACAATTCTTTAACAAGTGTTTTTGGTCCTGAAAGTCTAACAATATGTTTCAGGTCACTGACCTGAGGCAAGGTTAAACAATGAAGATCTTAGCAATTTAGATGCCTCTGTAAATGTCAAGCTTTTGCTACTGTTAGGTATCTGGATTACAAGTTAATGCATGCCACCAGACACAAGTATTGTATCCAGCACTGTGGCTTTCCAGAGTGTTGATTGTTTTGGATACATCACTGAAATCTATTCTCCAGTGACCTGCTTAACAACTGTCCCGTTTAAATAAAATAAAAGAAATTGCTGTTATACTCAAATGCCTTGTTTAGAAACAACTGCAGACTGTGGATTGGATATTGATGCAACAATAGAGGACGACTGGCTTCAACTGAGGATATTCATCATCCATGTCAAGTCAACAACATGTAATAAATCTCTTATGGAGTTTCTAATAAGTCTTTATTTGCCAGATATACATTATAGCACAGTGACATTCTTTTCTTCACATATCCCAGCCTGTTGGGAAGTTAGGCTCAGAGTACCCCTGGAGCAGAGAGGGTTAAGGGCTTTGATCAAGGGCCCATATCCTAACATATCCTAACATATCCTATGCATGTCCTGACATAACAATGTTTGTTTAAGGAACAGACTTTTTAGGTGGTTCAAAATACTGTATATTGACAAGTCTTCACAACCATCTATATACTCTGTGTATATATGCGCTTAACCCCAGATTAAATTTTCCAATAACACAATGTTCTTCTGAAACGCAAGGGATCACTTACCAGTATCCTTTTACTCAAGCTCTATTACAACCTAACAGCTTCTTCAGGCATAACAGACCTTCAATAATCACTGGCATCATGTTATGTTAGGATTTTTTTTGTCTGCCTATGAGAACCCTGGATGCATTTTAAACATGTTGGATGAATTTGCGTAATACTGCATGCTGATGATTTTGGGTATAGCAGGGATGTGGAGTAGAGGAGGGGCTGGATGCAGTGCTTGTTCTGTGACCCCTCTCCTTTTAATATGGAAAGCTTGTATAGCTCTCCAGTCAGGCTGCCTGCCAGATCTACCCCTCCCCCTCAAACACCCGCACATACACACTTCTCTTCTCTCAGTCTCTCTCTCTGTTCTACCTCCTCCCTCCCTCTATTGCCTCTTGAGTGCTCTGCCTGGCAACACCTCTCAGCAGCCAGCCTGCTGTCTGCTGCTTCCCATCAGCATGGAGAGAGAGAGAGAGAGAGAGAGAGAGAGAACTCTCTGTGCTCAGAGAAATATCAGATTATTGAATCAGGGAGTAAGAGATTAGGAACAGATGAGATTTGGATAGAGGCTGAAATGAGAAAGGACAACACAGAAATAATGACAAATTATAGGAAACAACATGAGGACGTCCATTAAGTCCACCGATCAAAACAGACTGGACCTGTAATGTTAATTTTAATAATTGATTACACATTTACTGTATTTGTGATTATTTGTGCTGTACCTGTTCTTTTAAGCAAAGGAAAAATGAATATTACCGGAAAGTGGTAGAATTGGGGAAGTGTTGACATTTAAAGCTATGGCCTGCATAACGAAAGACAAATAAGCAAGCAAGCTGTGGTTGTGTTTCAGCTTTCTCAGTTTCAATGTTTTAACGGTGAATGGTCTTAGGACTGAGAAGTATTGTAATGAAAAATAATGTTTAGAATTTTAAAGTGTTTTTGTACAAGTTCAGTAATGCAGAAGTCACAAAATAAACACTTATAAAAATGTATACAAAAAAAAAAAAATAAGGTGCATAAGACTTTTCCACAGTACTGTATATACATGACAAATATCAGATACTGGCATCAGACTTCCCATATCAGGGTGTCCCAATGATGGACAGATAATAGGTGATAGACACCAAAGAAAGGAAAATTGTAACTGAGAATAGCATGGGACAAAAAGAGAAAGCAGAGCCAAAAGCAAAGGTGCAAATGGAAAGTGAAGTACAGAGCTGGAGATGAGCTACCGACGATAACAATGGAAAGTTACCGTGGAGGACAAATGATAATAGGGCATCAAGCCAGAGACATCTTGTTATAACTCTCAAGCACATTCTGTGGGAAGTGGGAAACCAGCTGCATACCCAGGTCATCCACTGATTTTCTTCGACTGCATTTCAAAGTTCCTGGTGAAACTGTGCAGAGATGCAAGACCTCATAGTAGAGGGAGAGCGCCGCTATACAGAGCCTCACAGACGGGGGTCATATGAAGGTCATTGTTAAACCGCGTTCTCACAATCATGATGGCCATCCTATGGATGTAATGGAGATTCAACCGACTGTGTTCTAAAGACCACTTCACCATGCACACACACACACACACACACACACACACACACACACACACACACACACACACACACACAGGCAAAGATACAGTAAAGCATAACCTGACCACTGTGACTAAATGGACCATCAGGAGAAATGTGCCACATTCCATGCACTAAAGGTAGAAAGATCCTGAAGGGGGAAATTGTGTGTACTCCCTTCTCTATAAATATCCGCTTTCTGCACCTTCCCACCTGTTTGTACACATTATCCATACTCTCATTTACACATCTCCTCCTTGTAGCTTTTTCCAGGGATTTATAGATGTACTGCTCAACACAAAGGTTCAGTAATACAAGTGTTTCATAAAGAGACATTTTGGAAGCAAATTGCAATTAGTTTCAGTGAAATTCAATGAAATCAGCAGTTTTGCACTGCAGATTGATTCTCGCTCGAATACGTTCGTGAGCAAAAATCTTGGGGTAGCTGTCCTTTGTATTGTAGTGCTCAAAAACCAAAATGGAGGAAGCCCTCATTTTAACCGTGTGCGTGCGTAAGCACTTTATATAACACTTCACGACCTGACTAGGAATAGTTTCATTAAAAAAAAGCCAGCATAAGATGATTTTTTATTTTTTTTTGCATACAATTTATTTAACTTCCATTTATGACTGGTGCCAGGTGACAATACGGCAAACTCTGAACATGCAGAACTTTCGTTACCCAGTTCAATCATAAGCTTGGGTTACTATCTGTGTGGACTTTTACATGTTCTCCTCATGTCTGCATGGGTTTCCTCCCATCTAGTTGGATTGGCTACAATAAAAAGTTCTGGGTGTGAATGCATGTGTGCATGTTGCCCAGTGATGGACTGGTGTACTATTCAGGGTGTATTTCCACTACTCATGCAGTGTTCGCAGGCTCTGAATCCATCACGGCCCTGACTTGGATTAAGTGGTTACTGAAGATAGATGAATGACTGAATGAATGAATTGTTTTTACAAAGCTGGTGACACCAGTGACAGTTTAAAAGCTATGTCACAGCCAAACTGTTAAAATTGCACTAACATTTATGACTTTTTCCATCATCTTTCAGTCCGACACTCATGATCCCTATTTATTAAGAAAATGCAGACTGCTCAAGTTTAACAGCACCATCAGTGTCTATAAGATGAGGTTATCCATGATGACGTTATGAGCTTACCAGTCCACAGTCTCACTGTGCCAGGACACACTCTCCAGCCTCAAAGCTCTTCCCTACTCACTGTTCCCTACACTGAATATTTCAAGAGCACTAGCTAGAAACACTATTACAGGGAGCAGATTTGGTGACTGGTGTAAACAGTTTTGTACAGATTACCCAGGCTTGCTCATCACTCTGAGACAGTAGTAAGTACAGCTAAGTACACAACTCGCCATCCATGCAGTAGGATATACAGGGACAATCAAATAACCAAAGTAAGTAAAACCACTATATAGTGTGCCACTATAAAGTCACCTTAAAACAGTTAATCCACTCTTTAGATTTCTAAGAAATCTGAGAAGTCATACAAAGCATTGCCATATTTCAGACACATCTTAACCTGACCTAACAATTCTTGAATAAAGGAGTTTGGTATAAAGGAATAAAAGAATTTGAATAAAGGAGCATCAGTGTCAAGAAACTAAGTCAGAGGGATCAAGATAATTAATTGTTATTGTTATCTTCTAGACTTGATTAAGAAGAAATTTCTTTCTTAAGGATCTTGTGGATCTCAAGAGAGCTGAGCATGATCAAGGTGCATCTTGACAGTTTAACATCCTCGAAAGCTGATTATTTGAATGTGGTTGCTCTCAGATATGACAGCACTAATGCTCTGCAACCTCTAAGAAGCACGTCCATGTTCACTGACCAGAATGAAAAGAATTCCAACTACAATGGAAGGCGATCAATATACGGGGTAGCTGTTACCTCTAAAATGGGTTGCATTAAAAAGATGCACTGCCCTATTATGTTCTCATCATTGATTTCAGTCCATTCTATTTTCACCCTAATCAAAAAAGCAAACAGGAAGCAGGTTAGTGTAGGGTCACATGACCAATCAGAAACCTCGCAGCAATCTGCAAGTTTAGTGACTACAGCGGTGCTTGAAGGTTTGTGAACCCTTTAGAATGTTCTTATATTTCTGCAAAAATATGACCTAAAACGTCAGACGAGTGTGTAAAAAATTATCACACGAGTAGATAAAGAAAACCCAATTAAACAAACGAGACAAAAATCTCGTCATATAATTATTAAGGAAAATTATCCAATTTTACATATCTATGAGTGGCAAAAGTATGTGAACCTTTGCTTTCAGCAATAACTGGAACTGAATGTTTCCGTTAACTGTTGCTCAGTCCTGCACATCGGCTTGGAGGAGTTTTAGCCCATTCATTCGTACAGAACATCTTCAACTCTGGCTGGGATGCTGGTGGGTTTCCTCACATCAACTGCTCATACAACATTTCTTTTGGACTAAGGTTAGGACTTTGAGTTGGCCATTCTAAAACATTAATTTTATTCTTCTTTAACCATTCTTTAGAAGAACCGCTTGTGTGCTTATGGTCATTGCTGCATGACCCGCTTTCTCTTGAGATTCAGTTCATAGACAGATGTCCTGACGTCTTGTGGACACATGAACATTAACATTAGCCAACCTTCACATTAACTGCTAGCCCCAGAGGTTTACAGACTTTTGCCACTTACATTACAGATATGTAATGTTGGATCATTTTCCTCAGGAAACAGTGACCAAGTATAATGTTTTTGTCTCATTTGTTAATTGGGCTCTCTTTACCTACTTTTAGGACTTGTTTGAAAATCAGCTGTTTTAAGTCATATTTATGCAGAAATTTAGGAAGGGGTTAGAAAGGGTTCACATACTTTTAAGCACCACTGTATTTATTGCCAGTACGTGATGTTCCACCGCTATAAAATAATATAATCTTTCTATATGGCAGTGCAACCCTGTATAAACTGAACAAAAACCTGACTTTCAAACAAATAAAATCAGATGAATTCACCTTCAACAGAACATCATTGTGCAGGAAAATGTCCAGAATTGGATGGTGTTAGGGCTCATAATTTACACGTCACCATTATCTCAGTTTTATTGCTGCTAATTGCCACTGCACCACCACAGATCTGTCAAGGACACAGGAGCTGCTGTTTTGCACATAATTACAATTTTCATAACATCTAATACGGTGTAGTTTACGGCTAACTAACAATGTGAACACTGATCCCTAATTAGGATAATTTTAGAGGTACAATTGCAGTGTGAGAGCTACAGTGTATATTTAAGTGACTCAGAAGAAACCGTGTAGAGCAACGGATAAACATTATACATTAAATTTGCTTATTCATAAATGTTACGATAAACTCAAGCCAAACCACAAATAGAGAGAAATGTTGGGATTCTGAAGAATACTAGGTTCTGTCATCAGATTTGGAGCTTGGTTCCAAGCATCGAGCTTGGTTCTCCGCCCATTTGCGGCTTATCGGCACAATCTCCACTGGCATCTTTATGAAGGAGTCATTTGTCTCCTTCTAAATAGTGCTTTCCATAAGCACTATCTTCCCTGGCCATTAAAGCAACCCACAGTGCCTGATCAAAAATTACTGCTGACTCATATCGTTTAGCACTATTCCATTCATGCACGCTGCCCCACACAAGTCCACAGCCACACTAAATCATGTTTCTCCAGCTCAGGCTGTAATCGTATCTGTTGTTTTGACATTAACACATAGAGCTCTCTCTACGGAGCTGTTTAATGCCAGGCGACAGCAAAGATCACAATTATCCCATTCTCTATTAGCTGTGTCAAGGGATCCAATGTCCAATAGTAACTCAGGCACAAACTGCAAAAGCATCCTGAATGGTGTATAAATACAGAAATCTATTTGTAAAATGATATGCGTAAATGGTATGTGCTCCCCATATATTTACCCTATAAACCATTTGAGGCATTTTGTACAGCTCATTTCCATCTTAAATCATGCATCATCACTGTATTAATCATTAGTTAGAAGATTTTATGGGAAAATACTCACTATTGAGCTGAGTCGTTGAGCTGGTATTCACGGGCGCGGCTGAAGCACTCCTGAATGCCCGAATCGGCCCACAGACGCATCATGGCGGTCAGGAGCTCGGGAGAGTAGGGCTCAGTGTCCTCCATGCGACTCACGACATCGCACACCATCTTCGCATCAGCCTGAAGAGAACACACAAACTTAAACTGGTGATCATTAGAATGCACAAACCTAGGTAAAATTTTCAAGCCCATTATATCTTGACATGGAGAGGAAAATGATTAACGCGCGCACGCGCACACACACACACACACACACACACACACACACACACACACACACACACACACACACACACACACAC